>JAOXNN020211111.1:0-18369 GCA_028571205.2 Hydropsyche betteni | reverse complement strand
GGCGCGCTCATTTTCTGAGCGGAATCCGGAGACGCACAGGGCGCTTCGGCGGAACGGGAGGCAAGCCTGTCTTCGGGTCAAGTCTGGAAGGGGGAGAAAGTCATGCGTGGTAATGCGGTAAAGACCAAGGCTCTGAACGGTGAGGCGGTTTTCGGCACCTTCGGTTGGGAATTTCTGGTGAGTGGATTGCCGCTCATGGTCAAGGCCACCGGCGCCGAGTTCCTGTTGATCGACATGGAACACAGCGGCGCGCACTTCGACATCAACAGTATGATCTCCTGGCGGCAAGATACGTTGAATCAAGAAGTTGCCATCAGCATCCACAGGCACTGTCTCACCAAAAGCATAGACCTCGCCTTTTTCCTCAATCCCACGGCCATAAATTGTAACAGACCCGCCCTGCACAGGAATATTGCGAAGTGCCGTGTGATCCTCGTTCAATCCGACCGCAGCCGAGCGACCTGGAACAACACCATCGTCAACAACACCATTTGCAATGTCTGACGTCACGCCTACTGCAGTCAATGGGCGCGGCAACGTTTCATCGTAACGCCCTTCTGCATCATATACCCGCAGTGTATATGACAACTTCGATGTCATCCCCTCGGGCACTTGCCAAGAAGCAGTACCGTCTTGTTGCATCGTCACTGTTGCTACTACACCACTGCGAACACCATCAAACTGCGTGATGATGACATCCGCACGAGAAACCCATGCCGCGTAATTGAGGGCCGCTTGAAACGACAGGGTTTCGCCCGGCACGTAAGTTTCAGTTGCGGGCACAGTCGAAACGTTCAACATTGGGCGAACATCAAGCCCGTCAAATTTCACTTGAATATCGGCATCGCTCAGCGCCACGTCGGTGGTGCGTTGTGCATCCACCACACTGCCCTGCCCTGCCAACACCTCACCATCAACACTCAATGAAAATCCATCAAGAATGGCAACAGGCTCGGAAGCATCTTCAGCCGTTTCGGTGTTTTCACCAATGACTGATGGAACAACCCCAGAATCATCGACGGCTTTGCCACGTAGCGGTGCATCGCAATTCAAACCGACAACGCAGTCTTCTTCAGCAGAGGCAGCAGGCGCTAGTATCAATACAAAAGCAGCAACAGCAACAGATCGCAGAAGCACGCCACGGAAAGAGGAGAATTTCATGTTATGCATCTTTCTCAATTTGATGCCTTCTTTTCTTGATGGACCAATCGCGTTTCGATGGGCAGCTTGTAACGGCCATTTTCATGCTTCCATTGCGCGGCGATGTAGTCTTCGATGAGTTTGAGGCGGCGGCTCGCGATGGCTTTGCCTTCACGACCAATATGATATTGCAACCTAACTGTTGACTGTTCCTGATCGAGGATGCTGACAAGCTTGCCTACAGCGTCTTTCAGTTTCGGCGAAACCGAAAGGCCACCTGTTGTAAACACTGTATCTGTTAATTCGAGGCGAATGACGCGTGAGATGCTTGCGCCAAAATTGATCTTAGACAGTTTGCCGCGCGTGAGGCGCACCACCTTTGGGTTTTCAGTCGTCATGCGATAGCCCGAAGGCAAGCTGCGTGGGTCTAATTTCAAAATGAAATTCGAACCTATTTTCTTGTTGGGAATATCTGCACACGGAATATGGAAGCGACCATTTTTGTCCGTTGTAATCAACGTGCCGTTAACAGTTGCCACACGCACATTGGGGATGCCGCGTTCCGGCTCATACGGCGATGTTTCCGCATCTTGAATGCCATTCTGGTTACGATCATCGAACACTTTGCCAATGATGTCGCCACAGTCAAATACAGGGTCCGGACGGATTTCAACACTTGCAGTTGCTTCCGCAATCAACCTTCCATCAGGGTGCAGTAGTTTTGCACGATTGGTCAACTTGCCGTCTTTAGCCGACGCATTCACCATTGCACGAAGCGTGATCACAATCTCACCGTTCACAGCAGTGATGTCGGGAAATGTCAAAGTGCGACCAGACACTGTTGGCGCAATAGTAGCACCATTCAGCGTCGCTGAGCCTTTTACAAAGCTTAAGCCACCTGGCAATTGGTCAACCACCGTTGCAGGTGAAAACACCACAGTTGTTGCCTTGATGGTAAAGGTCAATGCATCGCCAATTTTCGCAGTGCCGTTGTTCACCGTTTTTGTGAATGTCGGTTGCGGAATAGGCAGCGTTGTAATGGTTGGATCATTGTTGCCATCAGCGGAGCCTGAAACATCGCTGACAACTTCTTGGGCACCGTTAACAAGCGCGCGCGAAACGGCCCGCGCGGTATTGGTCACACCGCCAGCGTTAATGTCAGCTTGGGTGAGCCTGTAGACAACTGCAGAACACTGTACGTCTTGGCCGACGTTCAACGTGTCGGGCGTGCAAGTGATAGCATTTGAATTGTTGAACAGTGG
Organism: Hydropsyche betteni; assembly: GCA_028571205.2. Lineage (NCBI taxonomy): Eukaryota > Metazoa > Arthropoda > Insecta > Trichoptera > Hydropsychidae > Hydropsyche > Hydropsyche betteni. The sequence continues at coordinate 15,967 of JAOXNN020211111.1, read as the reverse complement.
GTCGACGACGTTAACGTCAGTAACCTGCACGTTACCGATGTTTTTGACCACAAAGCCATAGGTGATTGTGTCACCGATATTGGCACCGGTGGGTTGCGAGACATCGTTGAAGGTTGCTGTTTTAACCAGACTGATCCTCGGCACAGCAAGCAGTGGCACGCGTGTGGCATCATCAGTGGTTTCGCTTGTGCCTGAAATGTCGCGGGCAGTTTGCGGCGCAAGGTTCACGTCCTCATAATTTCCCGTGGCAATGGCTGAGTTGTTCACAAAGCCTTGCGATATATTCGCAGCGGTGATGGCATAGGTGGCACGGAACGTTGTGCTATCGGAATCGCCAGGCGCGAGCGCCGCAATCGAAACAGCTGGTAGAACGACATCGACCAGATTGGGGTCTTCGGCCAAAGTGATGTTTTTCAGCGTCACATTGCCTGTGTTTTTGACAACAAAGTTGTAAACAATGATCTCGCCCGGTAACGGCGCCGGTGACGTGAGGCCGGACACGTTTGCTGTCTTGACCACGGTAATCCCAGCGGTTTGTTGTAGCGACGTGACACTGTCATTGTTGACGCCTTCTCCGGGTGTTGTGGGATCAGACTCGTCATCAACGACAACACCAGTTGGCGAAGTCCCTGTAACAAGCGCACGATTGGTCACCTGACCACGGTCGATATCATCTTGCGAAAGTGTATAAGTGGCAGTGCAGCTGCGTGATGTTGCAGGCAACAACGGACCGACCGGGCAAGTGATTGCTGACATTCCAGGTTTTGCATCGGTGACGGTAACACCGGTGAGGGTAACGTTACCCTGGTTCGTCACCGCAAATGTATAAGTGAGTGTATCCCCCACATCCACGCCATTGCCATTACCATCAATTACAGCAGATGCTGATTTGACCAAACCAATCAAAGGCGTTTGCGGTAACGTAGAAATTGTTGATGTGTTGTTGTTGGCATCAGTGCCCGATGTGTCACGTGAGACGACGCCAGTTGGTGGTAGGCCTGTAACTTCTGCTGTGTTGACGAACGTGCCAGAGTCCAAATCAACCTGCCGTAAGGTATATGTGCCCGTACAAGTGGTTGTTGCATCCGGGTTAAGCGTTGTTGCTACGCATGCAACAGGTTGAACTTTCGCGTCTTGAACAGAGATCCCTGTCATCGTGACGTTGCCAACGTTTTTGACAGTGAAAGTATAAGCAATCACATCGTTTTCATCGACGAGCGTTGTGTTCGCACCTCTGTCGATCGTAGGAGCAGCGGCAACTTTGACCAACGTCAGGGCGGGCGTTTGCGCCAAACGGGTGGCGGTTGGCGTGTCATTCCCCGTAGCTGTTCCGGACGTATCGCGCGACGTTGTGCCGTCGGGATTGCCACCCGTGACCAAAGCAGTATTTTCAACAATACCGATGTTGAAATCAGCGAGTGTTAGTGCATATCGCCCGGTGCAAGTTGTGCTTTCGCGCGGTGCTAGCGTGTTCACCGGGCACGAAACTGTAGGCACTTTTGTATCTGTGATTGTGATTGGTGTCAGTGTCACATTGCCGGTGTTGGCCACAATGAAGCTATAAACGATTTCATCACCTTGATCTTCGATCGTTTGGTTCACGCCAAGGTCGATTGTGGGGCGCGCTGCAGTCTTCACCAAAGTCATACCGCCATTGCGAGGAATGCTGGTGATGGTGGGAGTATTGTCGCTTGTTGTTGCGCCTGACGTATCCGTCGCACTGCCACCACCTGGGGCTGTGAGGGTGACACTGGCTGTGTTGGTAACCTGACCAGCATCAACATCCAGCTGGCTCAATCGATAGACTGCCGTGCAGTTGATCGTGGAAGCCGGGGCAATCGTCGTTTGCGGGCAGTTTATGGACCCAACTTTTGTGTCAACAAACACAGGATCAGTCAAAGTAACGTTGCCCTGATTGGTCACGGCAAAGGTGTATGTGATGGTGTCGTCGCTATCAGGACCGTTGCCGTCCACATCGGCGATAGAACTTGCCGTTTTTACAAGAGCAATTGCTGGCGAACGGGGCACCGCAATGTCAGTTGCAGTGTTGTTGTTTGCCGCAGTGCCCGACACATCATTTACGGCGTCCCCTATCGGTGGCGTGCCACTGACACGCGCCGTATTACGCACATTACCTGCATCAACGTCACTCTGCGTCAGAACATATGTGCCGCGGAACGTCGTGCTGCCGGACGGTGCAAGTGTTGGAATATTGGCCGGAGAAATACTGCCAACCAGCAAGTCGTTTGGCGAGGCAATGTCGGCCAAGCTCAGCTTTGAAGTCACTTGCGTTTCGAGTGTTGCATTACGCGCAAAAGCAATCACAGTGGCAGGCAGATCAAGATATCCCGCCGCAATATCTTGTTCGGTAACAGAATATGTAAACACCACTGGCAAGGCGTCTGATGTGTTAGGCAGCAATGCGTCTAAATTGCCGCCAAGCGCTTCAGCACCGTTTTGAAGTGCGGAGATCGATGTCAGAACACCATCACCCGCGTTGGTTACATTGAAATAAATCGCTACGTTTTCACCAGCCAACAAAGCGCCAGTGCGATTGCTCAGACGAACAATCTTACGCTCGGCGTGCAGCAACGTCGGGATAGAAGGCACAGTTTTTGCACCGAATAACACGCTTGAAAGCTTTGCCGGGAGACTTTGCTTGTCACGTGCGATTTCACCTGCAGTCGAAGTGGAAGCCGTCATCACCGGATCCACCCCGGCAGCCGCCATGGCAACCAAGTTTGACACATCATTGGCGCGTTCTAGTGCAGCAACACCCACCATAGGATCGTTGATGTTTATATTTGAGAGGGTAACATTGCCTGTGTTGACGACAGTGAATTCGTAATTGACGGTGTCGCCAGCATCGATGCCGTTGCTATCCATATCATTGATGCCAGTAGCCGTCTTCACCAGCGTAAGTGCGGGTGCAGGTGCAATGGTTGTATCAGTCGGTGTGTCATTGCTTGACGCAGTGCCCGATACATCTTCAACCGGTGGCCCTGTTGGTGGTGTGCCGCGAACACGCGCCGTATTTCTAACATTGCCCGCATCAATATCAGCTTGCGTCAACACGTAAGTTGCAGAGAATGTTGTGCTGTCAGCACCACCCGGTGCCAAACTTGTAAGTGGACCACCAACGACTGTGGCCTTGGTGTCAGATAGGGTTACGGTCGTGAGCGTTTGATTGCCAACGTTGGTAACTGTGAACGCGTAAACCAACGTGTCACCTTCATCTGCGCCGTTATTGTCCACATCATTCAACACACCTGGTGACTTTACGAGTGTCAAACCAGTCGTGCGCGGGATCAATGTGACGGTTGGTGTATCATCGTTGCGGGTCACGCCAGACACATCCAAAATCGGCGTACCATCTGGCCCTTGTGTGCGGGCGGTTGCTGTGTTTGTCACGCCGCCTGCATCAACATCAACTTGGCGAAGCGTGTACAGCCCCGAACAAACCGTGGACGTTGCAGGTGCAAGAGATGTAACGGGACATGACACCGCACCGATTTTTGCATCGGTGATTGCGAGGCTGGTGAGGGTTTGGTTGCCATCATTTGCGACGTTGAAAGCGTAGGCAATCGTGTCACCAACATCAGGTCCGTTCCCGTCAACATCCGATAAAGGAGCTGCAACTTTTACCAAAGCAACCGATGGATTGGACGGCACGCTTGTGACTGTGGGCGCATCGTTACCAATTCCGCTGCCTGAAATATCCTGGACTGTTATGCCAAGTGGCGACTGAGCTGAAACTGTGGCTGTATTTTCTACTTCACCCGCATCAACATCGGTCAAACTCAAATTATATGTCGCGGTGCAAATGGTACTCAGGCCTGGCGCTATAGAAGTTACAGGACAGCTGATCGCGCCAACTTTGGCATCGATGATTGCTAGGGAAGACAGCGTGACATCGCCTTCATTGCTGACGACGAAACGATATTCAATTTCGTCGCCAGAATCTGGTCCGTTGCCATCAAGGTCAACAATGCCGCCTGCAGTTTTAACAACCGCAACCACTGGTGTTTGCGCAATTGTGACGGTGTTATCACCTGCGGCAGATACAGCAACACCTTGCGGTGTGGATGCACGTGCGGTTGCTGTATTGAGAATTTGACCAGCATCAAAATCTGATTGTGCAACTGTATATGTCCCAACGCAATTCGCACTCGCTGTAGGTGCCAAACTGGCAACTGTGCACGACATTGAAGGAATTAAAGGATCTCTGATGGAAATGTTGGACAGTGTGACGTCGCCAGAATTTCGCGCAGTTACTGTATAGGTCAACACTTGGTTCACAGCCGTTACAGGCAGCGTTGCAGCTGATTTCGAAACGGTGAGCTCAGGGTTTTGAAGCGCATTCACCGTTAATGAATCAGGCGCCGATGTCACGGCAATATTGCCAGCGCCATAAGTCGTAGAAGCAAACGCCTCGTTGGTAACAAACCCACGATCAAGGTCGTTCTGAACAACAGTGTAATTTCCGCTGCACGTTACAGTTTGGCCGGGCGCAAACACGAGGTTCGCCGCCGTTGGAGTGAAGCAAGCCACAGATCCGATTTTGTCGTCGGTTATAGAGATTGCACGGGTGAATGTGGCGTCTCCAGAATTGGTGAGCAAGAAGTTATAAGGGATCACATCACCAACGGCATCAAAGGTCGTTGCTGTTGAAGTTTTAGCGACTGTTAAGGCCGGAGTTGCCCCTGCTGGAACTGTTTCCGAAGTTGTCGGCGATGTTGTGGTTCCATCAGTTGCAGAAGCGAGATTGGTCACTGAACCGATGTCAATATCTTCGAGAACCAGATTATATGTTGCAGTACAGGTCATTGAAGCGCCGGGTGCCAAACCAACTGACGGGCAGTTTACGGCACTGACACGGTTGTCATTGATCGACACCGGATCGACAATCGAAGTATTGCCTGTGTTGGTGACGATATACTCATAGTCAACAGCATCACCGACATTGAGGAAGTTGATCGATGTCGCATTCTTGACAACACTCATGGATGGACGCTGCACGGCAGGCACCGTCGCAGTGTCAGTCGGCGACAAGACAGTTGCGTTGCTGGGACCAAAGGTGGTGGACGCGCTGGCTGTGTTCAAAACAAAACCAACGTCGATGTCGTTCTGCGTTACAGAATACGTTGCTGAGCAAACCAGAGTGTCGTTGGGCCCCAATGCACCGGAAGGCAATGCAGGGCACGTTGCGCTGGTTTTATCATCACTGACCAAAACAGGATTGGTGATGGTGACGTTGCCGACGTTTTGCACGTTATATCTATAGATTAATACATCTCCAACACTGTCATAACTGGTTGTGAGTGAGGTCTTTGCAACAGCCAGTTCTGGTGTTTGCGTAAGTGTTGAAATTGTAGGCGTGTTATTATCGCTGGCGCTTCCCGAAACATCTGTAACAGGCGGACCCGTGGGCGGGGTGCCGCGGGCAACGGCGGAGTTTTGTACTTGCCCTGCATCAACATCAATTTGCGTCAAAACATAAGTAGCTGAACACGTTGTTGAAGCAAGTGGAGCAAGATTAGAAGCGGCGCACAGTACAGGTCCCACCTTTGGATCGGAAATTGCCACGGCACTTAATGTCACGTTACCTTGGTTGCTGAGAGTAAAGTCATAACTGATCGTGTCTCCAACATCTTGTCCGTTTGCATCAATGTCAACGACAGGAGTAGCCAACTTTACAACCGCAATTGCGGGTAACTGCGCAATTGGCGTTACAGTAGGCGTGTCGTCACCCACAGCACTTCCGGATGTATCGGTAACAGCTGAGCCTGATGGCGGAGTACCGCTTGCAACAGCCGTATTGGTGACCCGACCGTTGTTCATGTCAGCCAGAACAAGCGAATATGTCGCGCTGCATGTTGTGGAAGCACCCGGGTCTAGAGTTGTAACAGGGCAACTCACAACACCAACTTTTGGGTCAACCACCCCAACCGAAGACAGTGAAACAGAGCCTTCGTTGCTGACCGTGAATGTGTAGTCAATGGTATCGCCCACATCAGCTCCATTGCCATCAACATCTACAATCGGACCTGCAGATTTGACGACAGCGATGGCAGCATTGCCGGTAATGGGTGTTTCAGTTTGATTGTCATCGGTCTTCGTCGCACCAGACGTATCAGTTACAGGAGCGCCCCTAGGTGGAGTTCCACTGGCTTCAGCCGAATTGTTCACTTGTCCCGCATTCACATCGGCCAACGTTATTGTATACGTGGCTGTACATGTTGTCGAAATGCCAGGTTCAAGTGTTGTAACCGGACAAGACACCGTCCCTACTTTCGCGTCGGTCACGCCTACAGATGTCAGCGTGACATTGCCTTCGTTGCTCACCACGAAACTGTATTGAAGCGTGTCACCCGCGTCAGCGCCATTGCTGTCAATATCCACAATAGGGCTTGCTGATTTTACAACTGCAATTGCAGGCGAGGCGATTGCATTAACTGTAACAGTATCTGGCGCTGATGCCACTGCTCCCAAAATCGTGCTGGCATTCGCCGTTGCGATGTTGGTGATGTCACCTGCATTCAAGTCCGCTAAAGTGACACTGTGGCTTGCTGCACAAGTAAGGCTGTCGCCCGGGGGTAAGCCTGTAACAGGCAATGCGGGGCATGTGACTGATGGTAATTTGTCATCAGCAATCGAAATTGCTCCCGTCAATGAAATGTTGCCAGTATTTGTAACAACATATTCGTAATCGATAACATCAGCGACTGCAGCATAGGTCACAGGCGCTGCGGATTTTACAACGCTGACGGCTGGCACACGCGCAGGGCCGGATACGATTTCTGTTGCAGTTGCAATCGGGTCTGTGCCGCGTGCAGGGTCACCAGTCACGGAGGCTGTGTTCGACAAGGTGCCTGCGTCAATGTTTGCTTGCGTCACAACAAACGATGTTGTGCAGCTGTTGTTGCTAATCGTGGGAGCAAGACTTGGAATGGCGCAGCTGAAACCAGGCACAAGCGGATCGGTGACTGTTACGTTTGTCAAAGTTACATCGCCAGAGTTTGTGACCGTAAAGCGATAGGTAACGGTGTCTCCAACAGATGCGTAAGGTGGCGTGATGGCGGTTTTTGCGAGAGTGAGAGCTGGGCGTGGTGCCGCCATTACTGTGGTCAGTGCGCCAGAGTCAGTAACCGGAGCACCCTGCGGTGTGATCCCGTTTGCATCAGCCGTGTTAACAATTTGCCCCGCGTCAAAATCAGCCTGGTCAACGGTATAGGTTCCTATGCAAGACGCTGTTGAACCAACAGCCAGACTTGGTGTTGTGCAAGACAATGAAGGAATAAGCGGATCTGTGATCACAACATTTGAAAGCGTCACGTCACCAGAGTTTTGCGCTGAAATTGTGTAGGTCAGAACTTGGCCGACTGCCGTCACAGGCAGAGTGGCTGCAGATTTCGTGACAGTCAATTCAGGGTTTTGGATGGCGTTAATCGTCAAGTCAGTTGGGGGCGAAGTAACAATAATGTTCGCCGCACCAAACGTTGTTGAAGCAAATGCTTGGTTGGTCAATGAGCCTGCGTCGAGATCACTTTGCGTAACGGTGTAATTACCGCTGCAAGTTACGGTTTCTGCAGGAGTAAACGTTGGATTTGCAGCGTCAGGTGCAAAACAAGGAAGAGTGCCGATTTTGTCGTCCACAACGTTAATCAACCGCGTTAATGTGGCATCACCAGAATTCGTCACCGTAAAGCTGTAGGGAATAACATCTCCAACATTATTGAAAGCTGTTGAACTGGAAGACTTTAAAATGGTGAGGGCTTGGCTGGCACCCGCTGGAACAGTCTCTGACGTTGGCGGAGAAGTTGTCGTACCGCTGGTGGCGGAAGCAAGATTGGTCAGAGAGCCAAGGTCAAGGTCGGCAAGTGTTACGGTATAGTCTGCGGTACAACGATGACTCGCACCAGGAGCAAGCCCACCGACAGGCAGAACCGGACAGTTGACTGTGGTGACGCGGTTGTCCGAAATGGAAATTGATGTTGTGAGTGTTGTATTTCCCGTGTTGGTGACAATGTACTCATATGAAACAGTGTCGCCGACATTATTAAACGCCACAGCAGTCGCGTTTTTTAACACACTCATCGCTGGATTTTGGATGGCCGGAATACTGACAGAATCTGTTGGCGAGGTCGTTGCGCCTGCACTTGCTGAAGCCGTATTCACAACAGATCCCGCATCAATGTCGGCTTGCGTTACAGTGTAGCTCGCTGAGCAAGTTAGTGTATCTGTCGGGACCAGCCCAACCGCGGGCAAAGAAGGACACGTCACGATTGCTTTGTCATCAGTGACTGAAACAGCGGAAGTTTGCGTTACGTTTCCTGAATTCGTCACCAGATAATTATAGGTAAGTACGTCTCCAACCGCATCAAAGCTAGCTGTTGGTGAGGACTTCTCCACTGTCAAAGCCGGAGTTTGAACAGCTGGGATATTCAACTGGTCTTGCAGCGAAGTGGTTGTTTCAATGGCAGCGCTTGCGGTGTTCAACACAAATCCAGCATCCAGGTCATCTTGATCAACAACATAAGTTGCCGCACATGACACTGTGCCAGCTGGCGCAAGACCCGCAGGAGGAAGCGCAGGGCATGTCACAGTCGTTTTATCATCAACAACACTTACCGCGCCATTAAGCGTGACGTTACCTGTGTTTGTTACAAGGTAGTCGTAAGTGAGTTGATCACCCACAGCATCAAAGTTCGCAGTTGTCGATGATTTCTCTACAAGAAGTGCCGGACTTTGAGTGATTGGCGTGTTTAAAATAACAGATTCAGAAGTGGGTAAAAGGGTCGAAGTGACCGACGCAACGTTGCCAACAGTGCCAGCGTCAACATTAGCCTGTGTGACAGTATAAGTTCCCGTCAAAATACAAGTAGCTGCCGGTGCAAGTGTTGCACATGTGACGGTGTTTGGCGTCAATAACGCATCTGTTAATGCTACCGTATTTTGAGTGACGGTGCCGTCATTCGTTACAGTGACTGTATAAGTAAGAGTGTCGCCGACGGTGATTGAATTGGAAGAATCTTGATCAGCATTGACGCTAACTGCTTTCGAAATTGCAAGTGAACTATTTTGAGCGACAGAGGTTGTTTCGTTGTCTGAAATTGGCGTTGGAATGCGCGTTGAGGTAACAGAAGCGGTATTTAAAATGCTTCCAGCATCGACATCAGATTGGGAGACCGTTTTCGTACCAATCAATATGCAAGTATCAAATGGCGCAACAACTGCGCAAGTTTGCGACGACGGTGTCAACAGAGTGTCGGAAACAACGACGTTTAGTTGCGAAACGTTGCCAGTATTTGTTGCCACAGCCGTATACGTCAATATATCGCCAACCGTTACAGAATTGGAGGCGTCTTGATCACCATTTACGGGCGCTTGTTTGTCAAAACTCATGCTGCTGGTTTGCGGCACCGGAACAGAAGAAATTGCGGACTCAGGTGTTGTTAAAAGAGTCGTGGTGACAGTTGCAGAATTTACAACTGCGCCATCATCCACAAAGGGTTGAGTCACATTCAACGTACCGGTCAAACTGCAAGTACCGCCGGGAGCTAACGTTGCACATGTCGTTGTATTTGGTGTGAGCAATGCGTCACCCACAACCACATTGTTTTGCGTAACATTGCCATCATTGGTAACGGTGATCGTGTAAGTCAAAGTGTCATCAACACTTACCGAAGTCGAGGCATCTTGATCGGCATTTGCTGTCAGAGTCTTTACAATATTGACGGATGAAACTTGAACAATGGGCACCGTATTTGAACCCGTGCCATCAACGGCTGTGCCCTGTGGCGTTGAGGCGGTGACAGCTGCGGTGTTGTCAATTTGACCAGCGTCATAATCGGCTTGAGTGACCGTATATGGACCCACGCAGTCGGTGCTGCCGCCCACAGGAAGTGTCGCAACAACACAGTTCATTGTTGGAATGAGGGGGTCAGTAATACTAACACTAGAAAGCGTAACATCGCCTGTGTTTGCCGCCGTTACGGTATAAGTCAGCACTTGCCCAACTGCAGCAATTGGCAGAGTGGCTACACCCTTGCTCACATTCAATCCGGGATTTTGTACAGCGTTAATGGTCAACCCGTCTGGCGGCGATGTTACAGGAATATTGGCACCGCCATACGTGGTGGCAGCACTGGCTTGGTTGGTTACAAATCCCGCATCAAGATCAGCTTGTGTCACAGTATAATTGCCAGAACATGTGACTGTTTCATTTGGTAAGAACACCAAGTCTGTAGCAATGGGTGCCCAACAAGCAATCGTGCCGATTTTATCATCAATGACATTGATCGGACGCGTAAACGACGCGTTGCCAGAGTTTGTAACGAGGAAATTGTAAGGAACGACGTCGCCTAAAACATTGAAGCTTGTGGCTACGGAGGATTTGGCAATTGTAAGTGCGGGATTGGCGCCAGATGGAACAGTCTCCGACGTTTGCGGCGAAGTTGTTGAACCGCTTGTGGCGAAAGCGAGATTGGTCAATGAACCGATGTCGAGATCTTCAACCAAAACGCTGTAAGTTGCGTTGCATGTCAATGTTGCGCCAGGGACTAAGCCGGCGGGCGGCATTGCTGGGCAGTTAACCGGTGTAACGCGGTTGTCTGTAACAGCGATTGCCGATGTCAGCGTAGTGTTACCCGTATTGGCGACGATATATTCATAAGTAACGAGGTCGCCAATGTTCAAAAACGCAACCGACGTTGCATTTTTCACCATGCTCATTCTTGGAGTTTGAATGGCAGGCACTGAAACTTGGTCAGGCAGTGATGTGGTTGTGCCGTCTGTTGCGGTTGCCGTATTTTGGACATTGCCCGCGTCAATGTCAGCCTGAGTCACGGTATAACTGGCGCTACATGTTATGCTGTCATTTGGTGAAAGAATGCCACCCGTCAAAGCGGGACACGATACAGCAGTCTTGTCGTCGTTCACTGATATCGCGGACGTCAGTGTCACATTACCTGTGTTGCGTACAAGATATGAATAAGTCAGCACATCACCAACGCTGTCAAAGCTTGCGGTCGGTGAGGTTTTATCGATTGTCAGAGCTGGCAATTGGACAGCCGGAATTGTGACTTGATCTGCAGCAGACGTGATCGCCCCAATGCGGGACGAAGCTGTGTTGGTCAATGAACCAGCATCAATATCCGTTTGCTGCACTGCATAGGTTGCAGAGCAAGTGTGAGTGCCTCCGGGTGCAAGGCCCGCAACAGCTAAAGGAGGGCAACTAACTGACGTTTTGTCGTCATCAACACCCACGACACCTGTCAGCGTAATGTTTCCCGTGTTGGTGATCAGATAACTATACGAAACGATGTCACCAACAGCGCTGAAGTTGGCAGTGATCGAGCTTTTATCAACTCTTAGACCTGGGTTTTGCGAAATGGGCGTGCTGACAGCAATTGTTTCTGCAGTTGGCAATCGCGTTGATGTGACAGAACCTGTGTTGTTGATTTGACCCGCATCCACGTTCACCTGTGAGACTGTCAACACCCCCGTCAGCACGCACGTCTGACCTGGTGCAACTACAGGACACGTTGTTGACGTTGGCGTGAGAAGTGCATCAGCAACCACCACATTGTTCTGTGTGACAGTGCCATCATTGGTGACTGTTACTGTATATGTTAGCGTGTCGTTTAACGAAATCGACGATGAACTATCTTGGTCAGCATTTGACGACATTGCTTTTGCGATGTTCAGCGAACTGTTCTGAGAAACAGGCGTGGTGACACTATCGGTTACAGGCGATGTCACCAGCACGGATGAGACGCTTGCAGTATTCACAACTTGTCCATCGTCAATATTTGACTGTGAAACAATCAATGACCCCGTCAGAACGCACGTGCTGCCGGGAGCAACTGAAGCGCAAATATTTGATGTTGGCGTAAGTAAAGGGTCGGAAACAGTAACATTGGTTTGGGTAACATTTCCGGTATTTGTGGCAACCACTGTGTACGTCAGCACATCGTTTAGCGTAATTGTGTTTGAACCATCTTGATCGCCATTGACGGGAGATTGCTTATCGAGGCTTAAACTGCTGATGCGCGGCACCGGAACAGTGCGGTTCGCGGTTTCAGCCGTAGGCAAAAGAGTTGTTGAAACGCTTGCTGTATTCGCGACGTTGCCAGCGTTGACTTGCGCTTGTGTAACAGTGAGAGCGCCTGTGAGACTGCATGTAGCGCCCGGCAGAATTGTGGCGCAGGTGGTTGTCGTCGGTGTTAGCAAAGGATCACTGACGACAACATTGTTTTGCGTCACATTACCGTCATTCGTCACTGTAACGGTGTAATTCAAAGTGTCGTTTAAGCTGACTGTGGTAGAGCCATCTTGGTCGAGATTTGACGTGTAAGATTTTGCAATTGAAACCGAACTATTCTGTGTGATGGGTGCAGTGTTTATGCCAGTGTCAACCACTGGCGCGCCTTGCGGTGTGCTCGCTGTTGCCGTTGCAGTATTCGCAATTTGGCCAGCATCAAAATCAGCCTGTTTGACCGTGTAAGTACCCACGCAATTCGTAGTGGTGTTCACTGCAAGCGTTGCGACATTGCAAGACATCGAAGGGATCAATGGATCCGTAATGTTGACATTCGCCAGTGTCACATCACCATTGTTTTGTGCTGTCACAGTGTAGGTCAATACTTGCCCAACAGTTGAAATCGGAAGCGTTGTAACAGACTTCGTAACGTTGAGACTCGGATTTTGAACTGCGTTGACAGTGAGTGAATCAGGCGGAGAAGCAACAGGAACATTGGCAGCGCCGTAAGTTGTCGAAGCGCTGGCCTGGTTGGTTACATATCCACGATCAAGGTCGGCTTGCGTGACAACATAGTTGGCTGAACAGCTTAAGGTTTCATTTGGTATGAACACACGCCCCGCAGGCGGCCCCGTGCTGGGGGGAGTCCAACAAACAATGTTACCTATTTTATCATCGGTGATGGTGATCGTGCGTGTGAAACTCGCGTTGCCGGAGTTGGTCACCAAGAAGTTATAAGGTACAACATCTCCAACATTATTGAAAGACGACGACGTCGACGTTTTCTCAACCGTCAAAGCCGGGTTCGCCCCTGATGGCACAGTTACCGCGACCTGCGTTGACGATGTTGGCCCACTAGACGCTTGTGCAATATTGGTCACGGAGCCAATATCGAGATCCTCAACCAGAACCGAATAGGTTGCTGTACACGTGACTGTTCCACCGGGCAGCAAGCCGCTGGGTGGCAACGCCGGACAGCTCACGGGCGTAACGCGATTATCGACCACTGTTATTGGATTGGTCAGCGTTGTGTTGCCAGTATTCGTCACAACATACGAATAGTTGATCGTGTTGCCGGGAGCGATAAATGTCACTGAGGTCGCATTTTTTACAACACTCAATGCAGGCGTTTGAATCGACGGTACAGTCACCGTATCTGTAGCTGATGTTACTGCCGTGTTACCCGCACCATAGGTGGTGGCGGCACTTGCAACGTTGGTCACGCCGCCTGCATCAACATCAGCCTGTGTGGTGGAGTAGGTGGCAGTACAAGTGAGTGTGGCGTTTGGCAAAAGCCCGGGAGCCACATTTGGTGGGCAGGTCGCCGCCGTTTTATCATCTGAAATCGTAATCGAATTGGTGAGTGTTACAGTACCCGTATTGCGCACAAGGTAGCTGTAAGTGATAGTATCAAGTGGTGCATCAAAATTTGCAGTTGAACTGGTTTTATCGACCGACAAGCGCGGCGTCTGTGTGAGTGTTGAAACTGTCGGCGTATCATTATTCGCAGCACTGCCAGACGTGTCTGTAATTGGCCCTGATACGCCAACAGGCGGAGTTGATGTCACTGCCGCAGTGTTAGTAACATTTCCAGCATCAATGTCAGCTTGGGTTAAGGTGTAGGTGGCAGTACACGTTGTCGACGCAGCAGGAATGAGTGACGTCGCCGGACATGAGACAGCACCCACTTTGGCATCTGTGATCGCAATGCTGCTTAGTGTTACTGCACCTGCATTTCTAACCACAAAACTATAAGCAATTGTATCGCCAGCGTCGTGGCCATTGGCATCAAGGTCGGTGACGGAACCCGCTGTCTTCACAAGCGTAATAGCACCAGTGCGGTTTGGCCCCGACGTTGTAATTGAGCTTGTAATCAGTCACAGTTGCACCGTTGGGTGCACGTGCACTCACTGTGGCCGTATTGGCAATCGAACCTGAATCCACATTGGCTTGCAGAATTGTCCTAGTGTTCCCAGTGCAAGTTGCAATAACAGTAACGCCGGGTGCAATTGGAGCGGTGGTACAAGATAACGAGCCGAGCGATGGATCGCTGACAACGACATTATTAAGTGTCACATTTCCTGTGTTTCTGATCGCAAATTGATAAGTCAAAGTGGTGCCAGCTATCCCAAAAGGCGATGGCGTTGCCGTTTTAACGATATCTACGCCAGGCGCAGATGCCGGTCCCACAATTGTATTGGTGTCAGTGACAGGCCCAAGAGCATCAGCTTGTGGTGTGCCGGTAGCTGTTGCAGTGTTTGGCAAGGTCCCAGCATCAACATCAGCCTGTGTAACTGTGTAATTGGCTGTACATACGACCTGCTCTGCTGGATCAAGGTTAACAGTGCCAGCGGCAGGTGGTGCAGGGCAAGTAACACCAGTGACCTTGGGATCGCTGATCGCAATATTATTGATCCAAACGCTTCCCACGTTTCGGTAGGTAAAGGTATAGGGGATTATCTGCCCCACTGCCGAAAAGCTTGTCGTTGTCGAAGCCTTGTCAAGCGTAACACCGGGTGCCACATTCAATGGAACGACAGATGTCACAGCATCGTTTCCGCGCTTGAAATCCCAAAAATTATCATTCGGATCACTATCAAACACAGTGGCTGTAACCCTGCCCGTTGAGAGCACATTACTGAGAATGGCAGAGTCAGTGGACTGGAACCAGCCGGTGTCCATCGTATTGTTGCCGTAGCCTGTATTGCTGCTGATTAACGTTGTACCAGTAATGTCGGTGTTTTGTGTTGCCACCACTGACCAATTGCCACTTGATGCACCAAAAATCGAACCGTTGATGCGCAGGTTCAAGTTGTTGAAGTCAAATTGACCAGCTTGGTTGTCGCCATCATAGGCCGAAAAGCGCACACTCATGCGCGTAATACCGCCACCGAGATAGGACGAACAACTCACCACGGGTCCACAATTCAAAGCCATGACCGGACCGATTTGGAATGGATTGCCTTGATAAGCCGTTGGCGTACCGGTGTTTTGATACCCTTGGAACATCGTGGATGGGTTGATGAATTGATAGTACACGTTGCCATTGGCGCCTTCGAGTACAATGACAACGCCACCAGCTTGCGGATAAGTCGTTGGTATTGTGATGGCCGTGCCGGGAACTGTGGTGGTAAAAGTCGTCGCCAACGTAAATTGCGTTGTGAGAACAAGCATAGTCGCAGCCAAAACAGCCACGTGCCCCATGCGACGTACGCAACATTCTGCAAGGCCGCAAACGACCTTAACCCACAAGCTAAACGACATGCGAAGCCACCATTTACCGATTTTTTTTGAACAAGACCCGGAGCAACACACAAACGGACATGCAACACATATCCAAATCGACACAGATTTTTCCGGTCAAGGCCCCCTGCTGTGTGCGACACGACGCAATTCGTTAACAACTTCTTAACTGATCGAAATTGGTTAACGAATAGTTAACGGTTAACAGGAAGTTAATATGATTCGATAGGAAACTTTGATCCTATTTTTGTTCAGCGTTTTGAATACTGCACAACACAAATGAGTTGAAATCGAAGCAAAAGTTGCCGCTAACAAGCTCGCTTTCAGAAGTGAGATTCTTATTCCCACTCGATGGTACCCGGTGGTTTGGACGTCACATCATAGACCACACGATTGATGCCTTTCACTTCGTTGATGATGCGTGTGGCGGTGCGCCCCAAGAAGGCCATGTCATAGGGGAAG
>JAOXNN020211017.1:0-18414 GCA_028571205.2 Hydropsyche betteni | reverse complement strand
CGCTTAAAAATATTCAGCCAACTCGGATTTCATAGCACCGAAATCCCGTATCAGAAAGCAGCCATAGGCTGAAGCCGATTGACGTCTATGAAATCATAATATCGCAATAATTCCGAACTATTATTAATTATCAAATTTAATTTAGTAGCATAAGGATGACAGACTATTTCAGAATATTCTCAATAGTTGTTTCATAATTTAAAATGATTGTATTATATATTTATTTCCTATGAATCGATCATATCATATCAACCAGTCAAGGACGAAAGAGATCGTCGTTGCAATGGCCCCGATTCCAGGTATGAATCCCACGACAGCCAGCAGTGATTGGACCACTGCCTTGATGGCTTAGCGCTTGATAGACTACCCTGCCTTGATAAGTCTGATCACTTTGATGACGTTTCGAACAGCCAATGAACCAGCCAAAGCTGGGTTGTACCGAATGCATAAATCAACCAGAGAATCTAGGAGCTGGAGGAGGAACCCGATTTTACCCATTCTAAACAAATTTAATGATTATTATTGATAATGATCTTACCATATAAAGGGTGATCCTTTGGCTATTACTTATTGTTTTATTAGACGAACAGGCTT
Source organism: Hydropsyche betteni (assembly GCA_028571205.2). Taxonomy (NCBI): domain Eukaryota; kingdom Metazoa; phylum Arthropoda; class Insecta; order Trichoptera; family Hydropsychidae; genus Hydropsyche; species Hydropsyche betteni. The sequence continues at coordinate 17,820 of JAOXNN020211017.1, read as the reverse complement.
GTTTTGGCAATTTAATTTTAAAGCAAAGACAAATTAGTTAATGAGTTTGCTTAATGGCAGGTATCGCCTTATCAAAAATATCGGTTAGGGGTGCTTCGGGATAGTCTCTCTCGCTACTGACACCCGATAGCGACAGGAGGTGGCAGTCAAGCAGCTCAAGTTCTCCAAACAGAAGCTCATGCAGAAAATCCCCAAGTTTTAAAGATAGATCCAAATCATGAAGCAGATGGACCACCCCAACGTCGTCCGAATGATAGACATGTTTGAGTCAGGCGGCAACGTATATATTGTGAGCGAGTACTGCGAGAAAGGTGAGTTGGCGCAGTTGATCAACTCATTGAAATAGCAGCAAAAGAGGCAACTCACTCTGGACGAGGTAGTAGACATAACAAGGGGCATCCTCCACGGAATAGAGTACATTCATAAGTCCGGCTACATGCATAGAGACCTAAAGCCTTAGAACATCTTCATCACGAAGGATTTCGTAATCAAGATCGGAGACTTCGGACTCGGCAAGAAATTCGACTAGCAGTCCAGGCAGACTGCCTTCGTTGGCACTCCTCTTTACTGCGCTCCGTAAGTGATGGACACATTGTGCCAGTACAACCCCAGGTGCGACATGTTTTCAGTGGGGCTTATCGTCTACTACATGCTAATGAACTAGCACCTGTTTAATGATGCTACCAACGTATTTCACCTTCTCTAGAAGCACCAATAGCTAAAGGACATACGGACCACGGTGGGGAAGTTCAAATGCGACGATAAGTTTAAGAGGCTGCTGGGGTTCATGCTCTCCTTCGATCCTGCTCAGAGGAAGTAGGCTCGAGAACTCAGGGAGATGTTCGACTCGATGTTTCCTGCCAGGGAGAGGATCTACGAGATAGTGGACGAATAACCCTAGGACGATGCTGAGGTTGTTAAGGCCTACTTCGAGCAGACCATAGCGAAAAGGACAGATAAGTGTTCTAAATACTTAGCTGCTGCCAAAATGCTGCAGTAACTCAGGTATCCTTTGGATGGACTTCGCCTGGACATTCTTACATTCTTGAGCTTGGGGTTGTACGCCTGTTAGCTGCTCAAAACTCTCAACTAGTGCGCACCCGACAGCAGCTAGATTGTAAAGTGGAGCACCTTGCCCCAGTTTGAAACCATGAGAACCGGTTTCGCTACTGTCTGCAGCAGATAGTTCTAAAAAACAACCCATGCGATGAAAAGTCTCATCACAAACTTCACCAAGAGGGCCTAACTGGCCCATCTTCCGATCCCCAGATAAATCTCGTAAATCACAACCCTATTCTCCAACAGACTCCACAGCTAGCACCACCGCCGCATCCTGCAGACCCTTCGCCAGTACAACAGCGAGTACTGCCAGATAAACGAGGACATGCTGACGCCCGAGTAGCTCTAGACGTTCAGCTACCTAAAACAGTCTCAATAGTGATTTTGATTACAGTTACATTACATCAGTGCTTGGAGAAGCCCTGTTTCAGCTACCATTTCTTCCATATGAGCACTCCTGCAGTTATCAGCACCAGAGCGGGGATTACGGACCACAGGGGCGTGTTCTAGTTGGCGAGGCCAGTAGCCAGAAAGATGATGATGCTGAAGGGAGTCTGCATGGCTGCTGTCAGGATCGAGAAGTTGGCCGAGTCTTTGTTCAGGCTCATGCTGGACAAGTAGGTCAAAATGTACCCGAAGGAGTAGAGCATCCCGTACATGAAGTTCTCGTAGCCGCACTGCGACGAAAACAGAAAGCACTCAACGTCAAGAGCGAAGTTGTGCACGAACTAGTTCATGGTGGATGTGAACCCGATGTAGGGCAGCAGATCCACCCAGAAGCAAAGCACCAGGAACACGAACTGGAATATCGACATCCAAAACATGGCCTTGATAAGGTTGGTTGTCTACTAGCGAGGGTTCAGATTCTCCCGAGTGTCATTTAGGTACTTCTATTGCAGGACGTTGCAGAGGGCAGCGAAGAAGGTTCCAAGCATAGTGATGAGTGTCCATCCTAGGGTGGATAGCTCTATTCTTATTGATTATTATTATTCCTCCACCCACTACCCCACCACCGTCACCAGCACTCCCACCACTAAGCACCCGATCGATACCCCCACCGACCAGTTCATGTAGCTTATACGACGCTTAGATTTGATCAGCAGTTTTGTGAGGAACATCCCGAACAGGATTGCGAAATTTACAAGCGCCACGTACACTATGGGTGGGGTTCTGTCGATGGGAGCAGAGTAAATCATGAAGATGGTGTTGAGAGCCGACACTAGACCCATCAGCAGGTAACTCCGCCAGTGATCTGAAAGTCTGATCTATCGGTGGTGATACATCGCAGTTCTAGCCCAGTACACAATACCGAAGAATATGGCGAAGAGGAGTGATCCCCAGGCAATGATGAAATAGGGGCCTCCTATTTCCCTCGGAAAGGACCTTACCCAGAATTGGAGGATCGAACCCTGAATAGTGCTCCCCACCAGCATCCCGATCACTGACAGGATGGTCGCCCAGGTCGTCTGCTTCCTGGAGGGCTTGCTGTCCACAAAGCTGCCTTAGTCCTCCAGCAACGACTGCTTGCTGATGTTATGGCTCGCCCTATTCATATTCCTACTAATGTAGCAACTAATACTTTTGGCAACTTTAACACAGCCGTGCATTTTTAGCCTCGGCGTTGGGTCTCTCTTATAAATAATTACCTATTATTGTGGGATGGTGACGACAGACCTCGAAGAGAAGGAGAACAAAAAGTTCTACGTGCCGATCAGAGGCGGAAACAGAGGAGGCAGGGACCAGTTCAAATGGGAGAACGTTATGTACATGCCGTACAAGGACAGAGAACTCTATTTGGGGAATTCGGCCATGATCGGATTCCTCGATAAGGGGGGCAAGTGGCGCAAGAAGAATTTCTACATGAAGACCTAGAAGGAGTTCATGGCGATGGACCTCTAAGCTTAGAAAGAAGAGGCGAAGAAAAGAGATGAAAAACGACTGCGAGCCGCTCTTGGCGACGATGTTTACGAGGAATACTACGGCAAATCGGAGAAGCTGGAGGAGCACGAGATCGAAGACCTCAAGAGGAAGATCAAAGACCCCGAGATGTACGAGAAGCACGGGGCGGAGGGTCTGGGGTTCGATAAGCTAAAAGTGCAAATAAGAGCCAAACCGGCTATCGATACTTCCAACCCGCACCTGCTGGAAGGCATAAACTAATAGCCCTAGTTCAAGAAGCCAAACGATAAAAGGGAGAGCGACGCATGGAACTAGGACGATGAGCGAAGAGAAACCAAAAGAAGGGAAAAGGAGGAAAGGAGAAGGTAGCGGAGGTAGAGGAAGTAACGATAGCTGCAACAGTAAATCAAGAAATAGCCGTAAAGGCGCGAAGAGAAAACAAAGTAGCACAACTAAATCGATAAGAACAGAAAACGATCAGCCTCTCGTAGTCCCTCTGAAAGGAGACATGAGAAAAAGTAGAAGAGGCACAGGAATAGATCGAGAGGCAGCAGATCAAAAGGTCGACGCTCCCGTTAGAGGCGATCCAAAGACAGAAGACACCGAGACGATAGCTACGAACAGCGAGAAAAACGCTACCGCAGAGACAGCAGAGAGAGGAGAGACTCCAGATCCCAATAGCGAAGGAGATCAAAGGACAGAAGACAGAGAGACAGAGATGATAACTACGAAGATAGGGATCGGCGCCGTAACCGTCGGGATAGTCGATAGCGTCGCCACTCCAAATCCCGCTCTAGAGATCGCCACCAGCGGAGAAGACACTCACGCTCCCGATCATGATTTCACGAATATGATTTGAAACACTGCAGTTGCAGACACATCAATATTATAACTTTCAAATCATGAAGGAGTTAATTCTGGTCGTAGTCCTCATAAGTCGTACAGTGCAACAGTGCGCAGGAGTCAACGCTTCGGCTATCTTCACATGCAATTCGAACGGGTTTTTCGTGCTAAATGCAAACTCATACAGCCCAACCAGCGGGAACATCAGCTAGGCTGCCCTCGGAGGCATCGTAACTGCATGGATACTGATAGCAGGAGCCCTCTACTCTCTGGGTCTGTGGCTGATCATAAAGCACTTCAAAAACTAATAGCAAATCTAGTCCTCTTAAAAACGCAGGAATGAAACAAACTAATCTCTTGAGCCCCCTGTAGGCTAGATGTAGAAGGGCTCTAAATTCCGGTCGGGATACCGGAGCGGAGTTCGAAACAAGGAAGTCGAGTTAGTGTGATCTGCATTTTTGTATCGTTCGGCTGTTAGACCGTAGCTACTGGCAAATCGACTATATGATCATTACTGCTTCTTCTTATTCTTTACTAGCTGCTGGGCGTATCCTGGCTCCACAAACTTAGACAGCAGCTTGGCGTACTGGTCGTAGCGGGCTGTCATCGTGAACCCCCATTTGTCCTTGATCTGCTGGCACATGTTCAGGTCGACCTCTGTCAACAGCAGACCATCTCGGTTACGACATAAGCCGGGTGTTCGACTTCCATCTGGAGCTGCCACGTAGGTTGAACCATAGAAATGGCCAAAGTCTTTGTGAGCACCTTTTCCGTCTCCACTTGTAAAGGCATGAGGGTAGACCTCTGTGCCAACTCGGTTTATGCCGACTGCAAAGTAGTGGTTGGCGATCGCTGCGTTTCTAGCCTCTATTCCCCATATAGGCTCGGAAAGCCCTCCGATAGTGGCAGAGGGATTAAAGACGATCTCGGCTCCGTTAAGTCCGAACGCCATCCAGTTGAGAGGATGATGTCGACCGTAGCAGATATTGATGCCGATCTTTCCGAACTCAGTGTCGAAAACAGGGTGGCCGCTGTCGCCCTCCATGTAGTAAGTGGATTCGTTGAAGTCTCCCACACGAGGAATGTGGCCCTTGACCTGCGTGCCCATAATCTACCCGTGGTTATCGATAACAACAGCTGTATTGTGAAGAGTGCCTCTGACTTCGCACCTCTCCAGAATCGAAGATATTATCACCATGTTGTGGGTCTTTGCAAGCTACTTCAGGACCTGAGTGCTTTCGCCGTTGACTGGCTCTGAGAACTCGATCCAGGGGTATCTCTACCTGGTGCACATGAAGAAGGGAGCGTTCCATATTTATTGCAGGCACACAATATTGGCCTTTTGAGCAGCTGCGGCCTCAATCATCTCGACTATCCTGGAGATTATGGCACGCTTCTGTACTTGCACGGGGTCAGAAGTTGGCTTCACAATTTTGTTTTGTATTGCTGCTATCGTCACTCTCCTTTCCTTCCTGAGCTGCTATCTGTGAGCATCGATCTTGAACTTCTTGACCTCAAAGTTGAGCCTATCAGCGTAGCCTTTGGTGTCGTTGCTGATTTATAACTAATGGCACTTGGCTCCAAATAGTATTTGCCTGACACTCTCGTAGACTTTGTCAGGAAGATAGGTTTTGAGAGCGCCCTAGATACCGCTGAACTCGCCCGAGTTGTCATATAAGTTCGATACGCTCTCCTTGAGTTACTTTGCCTTCTTCAACTCTCTGTTCTCCTTCTCGAGCTGCTTGAACTTCTCTTTTAGAGTGTTGAGCTCGTCTGCTTCAGTTGAGGCTTTGGAGTCTGCTAGCTGCTTAGCAGTCCGATCAACCTTAAAATTGCGAGGGTCGTTCTCGATCGTCCAGTACTTGTGCCTTGCGTAGGCATAGCCGAACGCCTCTCTTCCGACGTACTTGCCTTCAGACTGACCGTGGAAGCTGCTGCCGTCCCATACCAGCTTGCCTCCTGAGAATGTCTTATCGGCCTTTCCATAGACCTCCATACCTTCGAAAAGGTTGTAGTCGATAGCTTGATGGTGGGTATCCTTAGAAATAACTCGGGAAGACTCAGGATCCCATACAACTACGTCAGCGTCAGCTCCTTTTCGTACTGTACCCTTTCGAGGATACAGATTGAAGAGTTTCGCAGCTTGTGCTGAGGTCGCTCTAACAAACTCATTTTATGACAGTAGGCCTGCCCGAACACCTTTCGTCCAGACGACCGACATACGGTCCTCGACTCCGTTGACTCCGTTGGGGATCTTTCTGAAGTCATCCCTGCCCATCTTCTTCTGCTCGATGCAGAAAGTGCAGTTGTCTGTACCAACGACATCGATAACGTGGCTGTTGATCATCTTCATGAGGTGGGTTTTGGTTGTCGGGTCTGGGTTGATCGGTGGTGACATCACGTACCTGCAGGCCTTGTCCCAGTCAGTATCCCAAAGTCCTTTGCCGTCAACTCCCAGCGAGGCTGCTAAGGTTTCGGAAAATACCTGGTTGCCCCTCTGCTTGGCTCTCATCACCTCTTCAGAAGCCGACTTGCTCATCAGGTGCACGATGTAGACAGGACAGTTAGCGAACTCTGCTATTGTGATGGCTCTGTGGACAGCGTCTGCTTCGATGGACTCCGGCCTAGACAGGTAGTGGCCTTCAGGGCCTGTGATGCCCATTTTGGTCAGTTTCTCCTGGTTGATCTCGATCAGGTCTCCGTTTTATGCGTGAACCAGGCACAAGGCTCCAAGATCTCTAGCGCACTCAAAGGCCTTGAAGAGAGCGTCATCCTCAACTCTGAGAACTTTGTTGTAGGCCATGAAGAACTTGAAACTTGTGATACCTTATTTCACCATCTTCTTCATTTCGCTGGGCGTGTGCTCGTTCCACTCAGTAATCGCGCAGTGTAGGGAGTAGTCGCAGTTGACCTTGCCGTCGGCCATTTGTCTCCACCTCTTGTACGCTGCTGAGAGGCTTTCGCCTTTGTTCGGGATGACGAAGTCGATGAAGGACGTAGTGCCTCCGATGAGAGCTGCCTTCGAGCCGATGTTGAAATCGTCCTTGGCCGAAGTGCCCATGAAGGGCAGCTGAAAGTGGGTGTGGGTGTCGATTCCGCCTGGTATGACGAGCTTTCCTCTGCAGTTGATCTCTTCGGCTCCCTTGTGCGCGATGCCTTTTCCGACCTCTTCTATCTTTCCGTCCTTGATGAGCACGTCTGCTTCTTAGGAGAGGTCGCTGTTAACCACTCGACCGGCCTTGAGCAAGTAGCTCTTGAGAAAGAGACTTCTGGGGAGCATGGAAGCAAACAGCTGTTTGTGCAGCTTGGATGTCCTCCTGATCATAATAAATCTATTGATGTTACTGTGTTGTATATTTTGGTAACATAGAGGCTGAGGTCAACTGTGACATTGGAGACTATTTGTTAACTTTTGGGAGTAGCCTTCTAGTAGTTCTGCTCTTTTAGCCTTTGCAATACCTCATCATTGGACAGCAACATGCGCACTATTGATTAAAACCGAGATTTAGGCAAATAATGTATTTTACATTCGTTGTGACAAAATAAATTCGAGTGTTGTATTAATAAATGAGGTTGTCCTTCGTAAATAGTCGTGATTCAGTTTCTAAATTTGAAACACTATGAACATAAATAAAAAACAACATTGATTTGGTCTGAACAAGTGTTGCAGCCTGCTCTGGGAGAATACTTCTATTTGCAGAACTGCCTTTAGGCTCTTTGATTATGTAGCTATTATCCAGATTTATGTTCTTTCCGATAAATTGTCTGGGCTTATGTAGCCTATCTCTATTGTGAGACTAAACATGAGCATTTGGCAGCATCTATGCTTGTCTGCAAAACGAATGTTTAAGCTTTGCTGCGTTGATGATTTGACAAGCAGCGGATTGTTTTCATCATCTATTTACGAATATTTTAGATCTGACCATTCTTCGATGATTACTGTTTTGTCTGAGGCCAGTACTGAACATTCAACTTAGGCTTTGTGTCGCCCACTAAATATTTGAAGAAACGCGAGGCTTAACAATCTTGAGCTAAAAAAGCGTCGATTGGAAGGAAATTGCCTTACAATCTTTAAATGAAATATCCTGCTCTCTTCGCGTTTTTAGCCGTAAACTGCGCTGCAGCCACCTACTGCACCACCAGATCCCAGATCTGTCCTGCCATCTATGCTCCTGTCTGTGGATATTCCAAAGCTGGCTCTTCCAAGACATACTCTAGCGGGTGTAATGCCTGCGGAGACCAATCTGTGGTTTACTACCAAAACGACGCCTGTTCTGGAGGAACTAACCCTCCTAGTCCTCCAACTCCTCCATCCCCTCCAACTCCTCCGACTCCTCCTAAAAGCACAGAATGGAACTACTGCACGAACCCACCTCCCGCCTTCTGTACAGAAGAGTGGAGGGGTGTTTGTGGAGCCACAAGGACCGGGATACCAGCCACCTATGGAACTGGCTGCCAAGCATGTGCCGGAGGGGAGGTTGTTGCCTGGCGGGATGGAACATGTGACTCAATTTCCAGCGACTGCAGAAAGGGAACCATAGACTGCAGCGCAATCCTGCTCGCTGCCACTCCTTCGTGCACTTTCATTTAGAACAAACCGTACGTCGACAGTTTCTCGACTGTTTGTTGCAACGGAGTCACTAGCCCGCAGATTATGATCGACGGCAAGTGCCCTGATCCTCCTTCAACAGCCCCAGACGGGTTTCAGAGATGCAAGCAGCCCAGGAGAAGGGCATGCACCAGGGAACTGAACTGGGTGTGCGGAGTTTCAGCCGACGGCACAAAGTCCAGCTACTCCAACCCCTGTGTAGCTTGCGCAAACAAACAGGTTGCAGGCTACGAGATGAACAGATGCGCCTAGAAGCCGACTCTGGGGTACTCCTACTGCTTGAGTCACAAACCAGAGAACATCGTCTGCCCCGCTGTCCTAAACCTAACCTGCGTGCTTCCAGTTCGAGGACTTCCTTACGAGGCAGGAACCCCATGCGGACTATGCGAGACATATCGGACTGCTGATGCCTACAGGCCGGGAGTATCTTGTGCTGACCTTGTGAAGAAGTGCCCGAAGAAGAGAGTGAACTGCAGACTGATAAAGGCGCCCTTCGTTTTGTCGTGTGGCTTTGAGAAAGGGAAGAAGCCTTACCAAGTGCCCCACGACCTCTGTTGCGACGATACCACTTACGAGCAGGTGGTGAGGGGGCCATGCCCTTGATTGTAACTCACGAACATTTGTATTTGAACTAGAAGCAAACATTTGAAAAGGGGTTGTTACTATTGGCCAGCGAATATACTTAATAGTGCTATCAATCCATAAACTAATTAAGGTTACGTTAATTAACATAGTATTTGATAAATTGATGCTTTGATATTCTCGATATTGATAGCTCTGGCTATCCCTCAAATACTCTCAAACTCAATCAATCTCAAAACCTTAAAAAGAGTTGAGTCGACAATCATCATTCATTTCTAAACCCATTTCCGGATTACAAATTTTCCACTACTTACTGTGTCCGAAGGCAGCCCCAGTACTTACCGTTACCCTTTAAATTAATCTAGACTGCTCTGAATACTTCCTCTGTAGATCCTGCAGAAATAGCTAAGCTACTAATAAATGGTTAGACTTATTTTCGGGCTTTGTGTATCGAGTTCAATCACCCCATGCATTCTATTCCAGCAGCAACATGTGGTAAAATTTACCCTATATTTGAAGCTACTAATTTTGCTAAAGCTCATAACAAACCTCTGGCTCTTTAATAAACAAACATTTAGCATCTCCCATTTTTCAATCTCTAATCGATTTAATAGGGACTTAAACTTTTAGTCTAGAGTGTTGGACTAGGGTCTTTTCCAGAAGAATATCCTGAGTTTATATTTAAGAATGTTGATGGTGGCAGAGACGCTTAGCAAGATGTCGAACTATTTTAGTTAAAAATACATCCATATCAAAGCTAGAATAAAGGCTACCACGATCAGCATTATCAATGGAATAAGGCTGGCTCCTCCTGATTTTTTACTCAATGCCTTGTATTGACATCGTTTGTAGCAAAGGTGAAGCTTATGCTCCAACTCTTTCTGGAAGGTTGGTGGTTGGTAGTCTCTGAACAGTTTTTAAGTGGCTTGTATACTACAGTTAAGTCTGCACTAGAGGTCGACGGAGGTGACAGTTGTCAGTGCTAGAACCAACAGGACACAACTAAACATAAATTTAAATACTTATTCAGGCGGCTCATGTGAATTAAAAGTGTTGTATCAATTATGATAAATAATTAAATTACTTTGGGCTAAATAAATTTCATCCCAATACAATACATGCATAGTCATCATTGTTATACTGATGATTTACTGCTGTTCGTGTACAGATCCTACAGGCTATGTGGTAGAACTGTGGATTTTGTTGCCCATTAACGAACTACCTTGTAGGGAAATAACCCCATTAGACTCAATAAAGCCGTCATTCCAAGCAACATGAAAAAGTAGATGGACAACTTTACTACCACCGATGAAAAATAATTGAAGCTTGATACCTTCTATTCGCACTTCGCGTAGCAATCATTTAGACTGTTTTCATCGAAGTAAATGTGCAGATCGCAAATCTACTATTTACAGAGCAGGGCGCTTTATTGGATTGGTCCGATGTGGATGGCAATTATGATAAAGATTACTGAGTAGGTGAGTAGGGTAAACATCATCAGACGACAGCAATTTATTTAGCCAGGGGTAAGTTTAGTTGACATGCTGTAATGCTATTTAATTATTTGCAACGCGTTTGTAATCAATATTTAATGCTACGGTTGACTTTTACCCCCAACTGTCATATTATATGTTGTCATAAATATTTGTCGAAAATACATTAAATCTTGCAATACATCAGAAACAAAAAACTTCTTTGACTGTTATTTGTCCGACAAAACAACAACAACAGTAAGTCCATAGTCCTTTAGAAAGATGTTAAGCTGATATCAGTACGAGGCAAATATTTTACACGTCATTTTACAGATTCAGGCATTGCAAAAGATCCTCGTTTGTAGAAGATGCCGCTACCGACTGGGTTGAAGAAGCTCAACCCTACTCTGTTCCATACTCCTTACAACTCGTATCTGACTCATTGGAGGCAACCTGCTTACCCTCTGCCTTGGGAAGGAACATTAACTAATGAAGTTTATGAACCACACTGAGGCCTTAGTTCTCCAGCACCATCTGCCGCCTATCAGCTACCCAAGTCGCTTTATTCCGAGCATCGGGACAGCTGAGACATCTCAAGAGGATGCCAGGTGGATAGTGACTGACTACTGCAACTGATGTAACTACTGTAATTATGAGCAGGATGCATACCATAAGGTATTTGGGTTTGCTATCGCTCGTAGTAACCCCACATCTCCAGACATCTTTGGTAACAGCCTTTGGTTATCGCAGAGAATCTTGCAACAATGGATTGAGGAGGCAGCAACAGCTCCAACTAATTCTAGTGATACTCTTAACGAATCATAATAGATGATATAATATACGTACACTTCAAAGATATGGTTTAAATATATAATAATAAACTTATCTTGCATTAATTAATCCTTGCATATTCGAACAGTAAATGTAACATGCCGTCATTAAGTTTGTATGCCGAGAAGTGCATCAATAGACAGCAGTACTGACCGTTATGTCAACAGAAGATTTAGCCAATTTAATAGTACCTAACACATATTGTTAATTAAAGAGGATTGTACTAAATATATGTATGTAGAGAATTGTATTTGAGTTCAGTATCCTCCCTTGACGCTCAGCCGCAATTACAAGAGAACTCCCAGCAGAATCTCCTTCTCCTACAAGGCTGCGCTGTACAAACCCTGCACCTCGGAGTATCTCTGTCTGAAAAGCTCCAGGCTTTCTGCCTGGGTGGAGAGCTCTCCTACGAGGTGCTTGTTTATGAGCTTGAGAGCCGCTACCTGTTCTGTCGGCGTCTAGTTAGAAACTAGCTGTTGTTCTACCTTCTTGTTCTGTTCCAGCGATTGGACCTTTTAGAACTACTTGGCTTGTTTATTCTTTTAGAGTCTGTTGATTTAGTCGATGAGTTCTGCAGTTTCCTTTAGAAAGCTCTAATTGAGCTAAGAATTGCCCTGAAATATTATCCTTTGCTTTAGTTATTACACTGTTTAAGTGAGGCGCCGATTTTGCTGCTAGAGGATAGTTTAGGACACCTTGTAGGATACTATGGTTTTGTGGAGGGCAGATATCTAACTTTTTAGGGTATTCACTTAGGACTGCAGTCTACCAATATGCTAGTTTTTAGAGGTGAGTTACTGCAGGAAGTTGTTAGTGTGCTATTGTATCAGTTGACTAATGCATTACAAAGATTACTATTTTACTAGTTTTTGCAAAGGCAGAGAAGCGGTTTAAGACAGCTCCTAGACTTCTTTAGTCGTAGTATGAAGAATTTCCTCCTACTTCTCTTTTATTGCTCTTCTGAAGAACTCCACTATCTTCTCCTTCAGCTCACCACTTTCCGTGTTTATTGGTACTTGTATTATTTGTGTAGCTTGAGTAACCTTCGCTTATAGCTTAAAACTGTTGATGTGTTCGTGTTAGTGTTGTTACTTCCTCACCAGCTCAATCTATTTGAGGTGCTATTTGAATATCTTCTAGAGCTGCTCCAAACTCTAACTCTGCTGTTTAGTTGGTTAATGCTGCTACTTTGATGCTGACAACCCCTCTAGTTTGTGTTTGATTTAGGCTATGAGTGTAGAGAGTGTTTATATGGACCTTTATCTTGTTGAGGAGAGCTGCCCCTCCAAACTATTTATCCTCTATAAGTATTTATTTATATCCTCTAAGTGCTGTTCCTCCCTATTTACTGAGTCTGCCAGCTTGCCACTAAGCGTTTCTATTCTGGCTAGAAGTTACCTGTTAACGGAGAGTGCCTCCTGAACCTTGCTTTTGATTAGTTCAAATTACTCTTCGTTTCGACTATTCGATGTAATTTGCGCGGGGGCAATCACCTCTGCATCTTTCTGATGCTCAGCAAAAATACCTGTATATTACACTCTTGCCTGTTAGGGTTCTTATACCTTCCTTTGTAATTTAAGCTTCGACTACAGACTTCTAATCTTTTCCAAGTAATCTAGCTCCTTATCTCTCATCTCAATCAGCTCTTCTTGCACTATCTTGGCCACTCTATCTATTCTCTGGTCGTAGTCAGCCGTCAAACTCGCTCTATCTTCACTCGACTTATCCGACATCTGCTGCATCTTCATCAGTTGGGTTGCCTACTCTGACTTCAATCCTTAAATCTCTGTCATAAGTCCACTGTACTTATTATTGTACTCCTCCTCCTTGATAATGTAGGTGTTCTATTTCTCTCTTAGCTGCCTCCGATAGAACTCATTAAGCTACTCTATCTTGGCGATCTTCTACTCAAGCTACTTTATTTTCTGCAGTTGCTAGTTGTTGAACTTCTCCAAGCCTTCTATCTCCTGTGCCTTATCCTAGATTTGGAGGTTGAGTTCGGAGACTACCCTTTGTAATTGACGTGCTTTCTGGGCGTTCTGCTGTTATCGGACGAAGGGCAGGAGCTACTTCTGGATTGTTTGTGCTCTTTTTGATGTTTTTTAGGGTGGTTTCGTAGTGGTAATAGGTTAGTATGGTAGTTCGGTTTCGGCTGGAAGATTCTCTGATACAAAAATAGTGGAAAGAGTTGCATTTTGGTTTCCTGTTTTTTACACAAATTTGCTTACCTAACCAGATAGTTGGCTACTTAATGAGTTCTCAACCACCGGCAGTGGAGAAGATACATCTTAATTCATCGTTCTTCTTCTGAGGTAGGCATGCTTCTATTCGAGTTAGGCGAAGTCAGCTAACACCTTCCTCTCATTTTTCTTCAGCTCAGCTATGTTTTTTTCTGCTCTATCCAGCTCTCTCTCGAGATCCTTTAGTCTTGTCGTCTCCCTCTTAATCTCTCGGCTCTGTTCTTTAAGTTTCATGCATTCAATTTGCATATCATCCACGTTCCTCTCGTACGAAGTCAACAGATGGTCTTTAGTCTACAGTGCCTCTCGTAGCTGCCTATTCTCATCCTCCAGACCCCTGAATATGACTAATAGGCTGCTACTGGAGAATTAAACCTAATACTCGCCTAAAACCTCCAACTTTTAATCTTTGAGTTATTTTAGCTCATCCGACAGGCTTTTTATCTTATCTTCGTAGTCTTCTCTGGCATTCTCAACATCCTACTCTATTCGCTCTAACTTCTCCTTTAGGGAGTAGTTTTCCTCTGTCAGTCCGTCTACCTTCTCCAGAAGAGCCTTCTCGAGTTTTTGATCTTTGCCATCATCTATTTTAGACTCCTGTCCGGACAGGTCCCTACACTCATCGCTTATTTTGTTAATAAGGGTCATTAGAGAGTTCATACTACCCTCATCGAACTTCAGGATCATATGGATGTAGGTATTTCTATCAGGGCATCTAATCGCAATACCCAGAAACAACTCCCACAAACTGAGCGGGTCCTTTGCCTGTTTAAGGCTTCTAATTTTGTCAGAAGCATCCAACTTGAGCTATTTCCTGTAGTACTGATTGATACTTTGGAGGGTGCCCTCGACCGATACCAACTCCTTCCCGCCAAAGTAATCAGGATCGAGAAGTTTGAGTAGTTTAGACATAACCTTAGTGTCGTTGATGATGCTGAGGTTGTTTACTCGAGTGTCAAGTATTTGGGATACCCAGAGTTTGACAGCCTCTTACATTTTATAATATATCAACACAATCAATCAACTGAAACTATCACCTATCTTGGCCGTCTTCAACATGGAGTTTTAGAGAGCATCACGACTTACCACAAGCACCTTGAAGTATGACTTTACTATATCATTGAGCCTGCCCAAATCTTTTTCGTTGACCTGCAACTGCAAACCCTGCCTGTTGAGTGCCTGCATCCGACTGTTTATTCCTGCTAAATCTCGATTGATAGTTGAACTGAAATCTTGGGCATAGAATCCGATTATGTTCTTAAGAAACCGATCGGAATAGAGATCATTGATGGAAGTTTCGATCTACCCTATCTGACAGTCGATCTATTCATCAAGGTTAATCAACTATTCTACGACTTCCTCACTATGCTTTATTATCCGCTGGATTATCTAGTCCTACGCTGCTATCAGCTGCTTCTCGAACTCACGGACTATCTTCTAACGGGCTTCCGCTAGCTTCTTCCTGACTGCCTGCTCATTCTTCTTCTTGAATGTTTGGATCTCAATCAGTTACTAGGCTGATCGCTCCAATAATCGTTAGATATGCACGTACTGCTTCTCTACTTCCTTGATTACTTGGTCGATTCTGAACTAAGGCGATTAATTTACGGTTCAAATCTGGGTTTAGTGCCAGATTCAATGTGTTCCTACGAATGCACCTGCACACATCTGGGGCACATTGGCAGCAGACACTCGGAACACCTACAGAAGTTGGTGATGAGTTAGTCAGTGTGGAAGGCGCAGGGAGTGAGTTTTGGAATCATAAATTTAAATTTTAGGGTGAGTTTACATTATCATAAGGTAACTGGGCATACGTTGAGTTTTCGCTCCTCGAAGTGAATTAAAGCCATCAGGTAGGTGAAGAATATGCCTGATACCACGAAGAGGTGCCATATTTGGTGGCTATGTCCGCATACGTCGAATTTGCCGGGTGCATGTCTCTCTGGGCACTGGACAGTGTATACGTATAGGCCGAACAAGTAGGAGATACCGATTCCTGCTATATAGGGTACGCTATCGGCAAATGAGAAGGTATCATCGGTTCCGAATATCCAAGAATTAACAACTAGATGAATTACCGGTACCACGAGGAAGATCCCGAAAGCTGCAAAGCACAGAGCTTTAACTTTACGATTTTCCTATTTGTGAATCCACTAGAAGAGGCACATTATGAACAGAGAGATGGCAATCATCGAAATCAACCCTAGGTAGAAGATGGCCAGACTGAGGTTACAGTACATCGAATAGTAGACCGGAGGGAAGGCACTACCCGAAATCAGTATGTTTATTCCTGCATAGTCAAACCTCATGAATAACTTGTAGGATTCTGAGTTAAACAATAGTTACTTCCTGACATAGGGTAGAACAGGTGGAAAAAGGTGCTACAAAGTAAGCACACAATAGCTGACCACAGAAACACGAAGATTGGCCATCGAGATATAAATAGCGGGTTGGGTGTATGGCCTAAATCAATGAAATCTGCATCTTCTGAATCCGCTGCAGCAATAAACCTGTCTGTGAGATCTCCTAGCTCTTCCTTAAACTTAGCAATGTAGGAGTTGTTGAGGTTATCTCCCACGTGTTTGACGGAATCTATGAACTATTTAACTCCTCTCTCCTCGAAGTCCTCTTTGAGTATGACGATATTAATAAAAGCCTGTCGGATGTTCTCTTCAAGTTTGCGCTTGATCTCCACGAAGGGCTGTATCTGGTTCTATGTTTCATTTTTAAACTGTTAGTAGGCAACCTTCAGGCTCTCCTTCAAAAGTTAGAGTTTGTGGTCGGCACCCTGGGTAATCTACTGCACCCAGGTAAGGTTATCGATTGACTGTTTCAGCTGGTCAGTGGGGACTTTGTTGGTGGTGTCGTGGATGTAGGGATTTAGGTAGAACACGGCACAACAAAAAATAATAATCACGAGGATGGCGCCGAAGAGGTGGGTCCAGATATTGACACTCTAGTTGTGTACCATGAAGAGGGAGCGAGCTATTTTCTTTGGTGTATCGAAATTTATGCGATACCCACCAAATATGTGGAGGTTGTCGATGACATACTTAGGAGCTTATTTGATAGTGCCTATGAATTCTGCTTACTTGTTGGGTGTCATTTATTGAGTAGACTGTTCGGAAGGAGTGGTTTCTGAATGTTGTTGTTAGGAATTTGCATTCATTTATGATATTGATTAGTAACAATAGTCTTGTAAGAGATTATAAATGTTATAGTCATTATTACGTCATATCGGAGATTATTACAATATTTGCGAATTCGAACCATATTATATCTTTGAATCGTGCGTAATTATTAATTGAGAAAAATAGGTTGTAAAGTGAATAGATTAGTAGTGATTTCAAACGATGGATATGTGGTGTTATTTCGTTGATTGTCGATTGGTTAGCGTATTCCTAATTATTAATTATACTTCTCATGAAATCTATAGTTCTTGTGTTGCTGATAATCACTACATCTACAGCTAGCTAATGGAACTACTGCACTAACCCACTTCCCGAAGTCTGCGTTCAAAACTCAGTTGCTGTTTGTGCGGTAAGTAGAATAGGATTTCCCATCGACTATTCATCAGAGTGCCAGGCTTGTGAAGGATCAGATATAATTGCCTGGCGATAAGGAACATGCGACTCCTTAACGACAGACTGCAGTCAGTAAGCTGTAGATTGCAGCACAATGCAGCTCGCCTCTGCTCCAACGTGTGTTTTCTGGGAAACTCGCCCTTACTCTAACATCTCAATACCAACATGCTGCCAAGGAATAACGAAAAAAAGAGTCCTCATGTAGGGGTACTGCCCAAAGCCGTAACCATTATCATTCAGCAGAATTAGCAGATGTCTGGAACCTCGAAAGTTAGATTGCAGCAACTAGCCGACAAATTAAGTTTGCGGTGTTTCGACTGATGGGACCAAAGCGACTTATCTTAGCCCTTGCGAGGCCTGTCGCAATAATGATGTGGCGACTTATTAAAACGGAGAATGTATCGACATACCCAAACATGACTACAGTTACTGCTTGAACCATCTGCCTCTTGAGGAATCGCACGTATGTCAACAGACTGACGATGTAACCTGTGTGTTTCCCAATAGCGGACTCCCTTTCGATACTGCTACCTCTTGTAGGCTCTGTGAGAATCATCTCAATGCTAATGCCTACAAAAAAGGGGTTCCCTGCTCTGCATTGTTGAAGAATTGCCCAACACCAAGAATAGACTGCAGCTTACTGAAAGCTTCTAGATTTAATGCTTGTGGGTTCGAGCAGGACAAGAGGTATTACTCAGTTA
>JAOXNN020210925.1:0-18463 GCA_028571205.2 Hydropsyche betteni | reverse complement strand
ATATGAGAAGTGACATATATTTATGTTTATCTAAAATTGCTATCAATATGCTAAGCAGTTGTTATAGCCTACAAATTATGAAGGTCGTTTTTAACTTGATAATTGGCCGTAAATAAGTTATTAATTTCAACAAAATGAGGCATTCAGTCAGTCGAACCTAAATTTGCAACTGATGTCCTACCAACATACCCAAGACCTTCAAATATCACAAAATATACTGTACACATTCAGTATTTAATGGCAATGTTATGCGGAAGTACCCTCTTCAGCAGTAACTGCGAGTTATGTTGGAAAAGATTGCTCCCTACCTAAACCAATTCATTACTTAAATTGAGCTCTTTAATTGATTTCATCCTATGAACGTTCTTGATAAACCCAAATCGACTGACGCCATTTTCCTCTAAATAACCTCCTTTCATACCTAATCCTAGTTTCTGCAGAGTGGAGATCTTGGAGAGATAGCCGAACCCTTCATCACCAATACAGTTTGATCCTACCTCACTCAATTCTTACGTAGTTACAGCTCTTTAAGTTGGCTGAACTTCATCAGGCATCTAGCTCCGGTATTTCCCAACCTGTTGAACTCTCTATTACTCTTCTCTTACATAGATGCAGCAAAGTTAGTTGATCAAACTTTAGTAAGTAGCATATCGTATTAGCTTGTATTCTGCAGTAGTCTATCTTAGTTGGGTTGATACCTAATCTTAATTCTCTCAGGTTGCTGAGGTTGGGAAGATGGGGGCTCAATTGAGCGAACTGAAATGTATTGCCTGATTGGTATAATGATTACTCATATTAAGAAAGATAACAGACTGAGGGATATGAGAGATAGCCGTGTCAACCATCCTACACTCTGTCATCTTCATCTTAGTAATTGGTTTGGTAGCCACAGTGATGAGTCCTTTGTGAACAGCAGTGCCTACCATTGGTTGTAGGTGTACATCTAATCAGCTGCAGCTATGTGACGCCTTCACCTATTTCATTCGCTTATTCGATGTCAAACTATCGCTCTTAGAGTCTGCAGACGATGGGTTTGGGTTGTTCGAGGATCATTTAGAGAATGAAAGTTATAATGTGAGTCAGGTATTAATAGGGCAGTTAAAGAATTAATCTGTGGAATTAAAGTATGTTCTGCATTGGTTGACCGTTAGATAAAGGATTGACGGATAGTTGGAACTCTTAACTGCACAATATTGCCAACTTCGACTGACCAACCTAACAATCATATTCATCCCATTCATATTAGTATTTGTATTTCATAGATTACAATACACAACCATCAGTCCCGTTTGTACATCTCAATGCTCGAATCCCGATGCGCCCTCTCATTAGAAGCATTCAACGCATGGCTTTCCTATTAATGTGGGTTGTGCGAGTAATTATCCAGTGTCCTCAAATAGGCTTTGATTTCCTCGTCCAGCTCAGGATGGTTGAACCCTTGTAAATACTCCGAATAAGCGTCTCCATAAGTCTTCGTACTCACTTTGATGCCAGCTAACCCCATCTCATCCCCATCGTTTTCCACACTATCAATCGTGCTCTTCCCATCATCCATCAGCAGTTTCTCCTCCAACTCCGGCGACTCCTTGTTCTTCTGAATCAGAGTCTCCCTCTAGGCTCTCCTAAGTAGCTTCTCCTTTCTCTTCTCCAACCTACCGTTAATAACACACCAATAAATAATTTGGAATAGGAGACTGGCTGCAGTAGAGGCGACTGCTGCTATTCTCTGCCACTTCTCCGTAACATTCAGTACGTAGATAATATTCTCGTAGATGCAGAAGAAGTTGATGTAGATGTTGAGGAATTTGATCTACAGCTCCACCCCTAGGTACCTTCGTTGGGCGTAATGAGCGTACAGGTTTCGCTTCTCTAACAGATAGAGCAGGATCATCGACAGAGAGATGAGTAGAGTGATGTAGGGTAGGAAGAATGAGTAGAAGAGGGCGAACGACCATATTTTAAACATAATTATTAGTTTTAGTTCCAGGGGGAATTCCCTATATTGCACTCTCTAATGCAGGTACTGCTGGGGAAACTTAAAGGCTTACCTTTGATCCGAAAGCGCCAATATTTTCTTCACGCGCCACATCCTAAAAACAAAGTCTATAAACGATAGCACCATCTGAATTAGAATGAAGGTTTGGGCTTGTTGGGCCAATGCGTAGAGCTTAACTGATTGGTTGATGCCGTTATCGATTGCAAAGAAGGCAGTAGGAACCAGCAGGTAGAAGATCAGATGGAACATGACTGTAGTAGCTAGTACAAATTTCGATGATTCTAGGTACGTTTTAGGATGCCTACGCTAAGCCAGTACCTCCATATACATCCTAAACCCAATGCTCATTGCCATCATCAGAACGGCGATAGCAGCTGGTAAGAACTTCTCAGAAAGGGTAAGTTTAGCCGAATCACTAGTAACAGCATGAAACGACAGACTAAACTTCAGAGGATAATAGAACAGTGCATAACACAACAGTATCAGCAGAATGCATACCACAAAAGTCCTAATCTTCGACTTCATCTTATGCGTATGGTTCTATCCCAGATTAGCCCAAATAGTTTCCTGTATTTAGGGCATATGCGATGAGAATATTTGGTTGGTGATGTTCTTGGTGAAGAAGGCCATAAACCCAAACTTCCAATGGTACAGCTCATTCAAATGTAGCACCTTCTTAACTGATAACATAGTATCATGGGAATCGAACACTACTATTGCTTTCTAATTTCTGGCTTTACCCAGCTATTTGAGTATGTTGTATCTCCTCTCCAACTCTCTCAGCTTATCGTTCATTTACTTCTGTTTTTTAGGTTCAATTCCTTCCACGTGCAGAGCCTTCAGCCTAAAATAGGCTCTTACCCTCTCCTTATAAACCTTCGTGTACTCATAGATCGACTTAACTAATGTTACTGACTGGATCTTCTAAGGGGAGACTCCCAGCAACTTCACCAGTGACTCCTCATTAGTATCATCTGGTAGGTTCTCAATCAGAAGGGTGAGGTACTTTTCCTGACTTTCAGTCTTCTTCTTACATCTCTTATTAATGTAAATCAGGTAGAAGATACTGGCGTTATTAGCCAACAGTAACATATAGAATACCACAGTCTGCAAAATAACCAGAGTATCAAGTACTTTGGTCTAGCCGGACTCAATCAGTGCCTACCTCATCTCCGAAAAAGCCAAGTATCTGAGGAAACCCACATGCACACAGATCTTACTTGAAATATCTTAGCTGCATACTTTGTAGGTCACCAGCACCGGATAGATAGCGTTCACCAATAGTATTAAAAAGGCTATGACATTGTAGAATCTTAACAACCCGAAATAGGCTGGAATACCTGCTCCCCACTCCTTAAAATCCTGCATCGGCATACAATTACTTCGTAGATGTCCCTCCACACCCACCCTTCGATACGCTGCTTCGTCGAAAAACCACAACATGGGCATTTCACCCCGTTTGGGTTGTCTGGGCCAGGCTCCGAGCACCTGGAGTGGAGCTCAGCCAGCGAGATATCTGGTGGCCACTAATAAGGTTTGTAGGTGAACCTGTTGACATAGTTCTGATATGAGAAATCCATGTGCTATTATATTACGCCTATTTATATCAACCTTGATGTAGTCATTACGACTATTTAAAATATTAGTCATTGATGGCAGTCAGCATCTCCAAAGCCTTCCCTTTCAGATAGATTAATCTGTTCATAGGCATGTCATTATCTTACATGTTTATGCGAATTAGAACAGCCTGCTTATTAAGGTAGAGCAGTCGCTCGCCCAGGGAACGGATAGTTGGGATAGCCTGTCCAGCTCCACACTCAATAACTGTCAGACTACCCTGTATTGCCTTCTGGAGGAATACTTAATACCGTTTGCGTTGGCATTCCGTCCTGTTCTCCTGCCAACCATAATCTCCAAACATCAGAATATTAGGCCTCATAACCCTCTCGCACTTCTTGCATTTCGGCACATCCCATGCCGACATTGTTGACTCATCAATCTTAGGTTCGAAATTGTTAGGATAAATACCCTCACAACTCGTGCATTGCAGGTGATTAATCGAGCCATGCACCTCATACACCTTATCATCTCCGAATACTTGAGGAAAATGTCCATCTACGTTAGAAGTCATAGTAAAAAAGTCATTCTTAGTATCAGCTATCCTTTTCAAATACTCGTGTCCTTTGTGAGGCTTAGTTTCCCTGTACATCTTCAATCTGTGCCCATAAAACCCCCAGAACAACCTCGGATTTTCCTCCAGAAACTTGGGATTAGCACACTCCATAAAATTGAACTTCCCTCTATACGGCGGATAGTTGTTCCAGAACCCCTCATTCCCTCTGAAATCAGGCAGTCCCGAGTCAACTCCCATACCAGCTCCTGAAGTAAACAGTACAGCATCAGCCATTTTAAGTGCTCTGACAGCAGCCAATATCTATTCTTTTATCATTCTAATATTTAATTTAAAATGATTTAGTAGAAAGATAAATAGCAGAAGATCAGCGAAAAGCTTAAATGTGACTTCGCCAAGATGAACCTCGGCTACTATCTCTACCGGAAGACCCTCAGCGATAAGGTGGATAGTTTTAACAGTCTCTGCAGTTATCGGGCATTTAGTAATCCACAAACCATCAACTCTAGTAAGAAGTACCTTATTAATAATCTGGTGCACACCTTCAAAAACTAGAAAAAAGATAGAGAGAGGAATAGCTTCGTTAGTAAGATGGTCTTTCTAAAGAGTTCAAAGGAGGTGGTGGTTGGGTATAGTCGGCCTGATAGAGGAGATATCAATTTTATCGATTCACTCAAACCGAGAGTGATGGAGTTCTTCTACAAAGAGCTTACAGGAGGGCTTGGAGGGATGGTGCCTATGCAGGACGGTAAGAAAGTTTTTGTTGCCGATCAAAAGGGAAAGTTTGCCTGGATCGACGCCTAAACCAAAGATCTCAAATAGATCGGCTAAAAGGCAAGGCAAACATCCATCGCTGGTGTAATGGATATGTCTTTAAGTCCAAGCTAAACTAAATTGGCTTGTGGTTCCAAAGACAAGCTAATCTTCATCTTAGACATGGGTAAATAGATGTCCCTCTAACGTACATTCTCCAACCACACTGACAGCGTAAACTCAGTGATGTGGAATCCTTACAAAGCTCTGATCGTTAGCTGTTCCCAAGACGATACAGTCAAACTATGGGATATTCGTACCCAGTAACTGGTTCACTCCAGTAAATTTCACTAGCATACACCCATCAAATGCGCATTTGCACCAGACGGAAACACTTACTTCTCAATGAGCAGAGACAAAAAGATATTCTAATATGATATCCGTAGAAACGGTGTACTGACTAAGTTTAACGTGGAGGAGGAGCCTAAGGATATGCATATTACTGCAAATGTGATCGTTGTAGGAGATACGATGGGAACGTTGAGATGGTTCAATCGTAGTGGAGAGCTGTTAGAGGTGAAGAAGGGAGACTCTCCGATATTAGCGTTGGCAGTGGACCAGACGGAGAACTGGATGGTGGTGTCTCGTAAGGATAACCATTCATTCGAATTGTTTGAGACTGGTGATAAGTATGTTTGATTTTAATACATAAACGATTATTTGCTTATTAGTTCGCAGTAGTGAGATTTACCATATGGTTGACTGTTTAGTTTCAATTTCAAACCAATCCAAGTCTTTTTGTTAGCTAATAAGAGGAATAGCCCTATTGCTTAGATGTTTGAGACATAATAGGTTGACAGCTCCTATCATCTCGACGATCATCAATATCACCTAAATACATCGGTTATGATGAGACCTACAGAAAAGTAGTCGATTTGCCTGTTTTTCTAATCCTCTTTACCTTTCCAATCGAATTTTCATTCAATCCATAAGTATCTCATAAATTTCAACCTATCACTAATAACATCCACTTTAAGGTTGTTTTACTTTTCATAAGTGACCCGTCAAATCAATTGTAGCCACTTCTCAACATACCTCCCACATTCTCTAATTCAACGGTATTACATGAAACTAATCGAGAATAAGAATACCCATCAATACGAGGTCTTCAACATCCTATTACACCCACCACACTTAGCTCCTCTCACTGTATGCTTCTGCACTACTGGTATCAACAAACACTAAAAGGCAAATTCTTTAGCCCCACAGCGCTGCTAGTTTAAAACATGCTCGAAAGGGGGAGGCTATAAATGTGGGCTTCAAAGATTACACTTATACAATTTAAGATGATAGAAGACAAGACACGAAAAATAAGAAAATGCATTGAAAATCTGTGTGTAGTCGCTGTCACCTGCATGACTACTTAGTTCAAAGGGCCTGAGGAACTGAACAACTTAATTCTCCACAAGGCTAACTATCATATGGTGTGTGGCCTAAACTACCGCCACAACCCTGAGCAAGGCTGGCGTCTGCTTCTCGCCTTACTCGTCCATCCCCACCTCACTAAGTACACGACCCTTTTAACTCAGGGACCGAGTCATAGATATCATGCTCAACCTATAGATCGAGGTCGCCGGAAAAAATGAGCCTCGTTTGGCGCGAGTGATCCTCTGTCAGCAGAGGATAGTTGCTATCAAACTGTTGGAGGTCCACAGCAAGTCAACCCTAACTCTGCCGGTCTTCATAGCACAAGCAATAGGTCAGAAGAGCTGTCAGGTGGGTAACTTTTTTATTATATTCCCAAACACCAAGGTAGCTCCCCTATTCTAGTCCTAAATCACTAAGGAGCTCTTACTATAGTACCACAACCTAGGCTGCGAGATATTTGCTGTGACTGACGATATGAGTCTGGAGAAGAAGCCTCTTGATAATTGCTATGTACAAAGATTAAGGTCCTTCTGCAATTTCAAGAAAAGGGTGATCCTCTATTGTTCGCCACTAGGTGCTCCCTCTCCTACTGAGCTTTATGCCGGCAGATCATTCATCTAAGTGTGTGGAAAAATGGAGATATCCTAAGTCTCGATCTACTAACCCTCCGAGGTCATCTTCTCAGCTATCGATCTTAACTATATCAAAGCTAACGCCAACTACACCTAGCTATCTGTAGGCCAAATTTCCCTCTCATCTGTCTAATGTAGCTATTGGTTAGCACGGGACAATTTCACCAGGATCGGCATCCAGAAGTAAATGAGGGGGAACGAGCCGATGGTTAGCAGGTAGATCCCTAAGTACTTCTTCTGGTACCTGTACAAGCATCATAACAAATCAACTCCCTTCATCATCTCGGCACTGCCCACTTCCCACAACGTCAGTGTGTTGATGCTGGTAGACAGGATAGCTTCGGAGATCAGCTCAAAGAAGATTCCCTCGATGGCCAGCAACTCTTACGGGGATATCGTTAAGAGCATGCTAATCGTAATTGATTATAGTCTCAACACTGACTTCAGCAACAAAAAGATGGATCCCCTCTGTAGAGTCTGGGAGGCTCTGGAGGGCAACATCTTCGAAGCACCCTGCAAATTAACTACATCAAATTAGCTCTGTGATTTCTTCTTGGACATCTTCAAAAACAAACCTTCTGAACATCTCTACTATTTCTACATGGAGGGTAAGCTCTAAATCGAAGCAGTCTAGCTCTTCTCAAGGTGTAGGTTCAACGTTGAGAAAGTGACAGATCTAGCAAAGAAGTGTGACTGTTCTAAGATGTTTAGCAATATTAGGGCGATATGCCATGGAATTATTGTGGAAAGGCCGGATGCAAGGGAAATTAAAATGGGGTTCAACAAGAGAAGGAGGGAGATTACTGACACCCCTATGCTTGCTTAAAGCTCCCATAAAACCAACCTTAACTTTAGGAAATAGGGAAAACCTGAACTAAATAGATAGCAGTATGGCGACACCAAACCCACAAATGGACATCTCCAAATAATAGCTTAAAACATGCAGATGATAATAGACTCCGAGTCTACAGGATCAAAGAATATTATCTAGAGAATCAAAAATATCCAGGTGTTCAAACGATGTAAATTCTATATGTGTCATTCCTGCCGTCACAACTTTCCCTAGCCTTGTGGGGAGCTCTGCAAGTGTGGGACCTATTTCTGCTATGAGTGTCTCAATAAGGACAGTGATGCTTCTGTTGAGCATGGATGTCCTATTTGTAGGAATACCTGTCGCTGTACTAACTGCTAAAAGACAAGGGAAAAATTGATTCGGTCCTGCTTCACCCAGAACTGCCACTCCTGCAATAAAGCAAAAGCCTATCTCGTACTTTGTAGCAAAATCGTCTGCAGTAAGGCTTTTTGCCAAGATTGCTTCAAATCCTACTCTCAGGCACCCTACACAACCAACATACTGATGCTAACTAAGTGGATCTGCTTTGCTTGCTTTGGCTACTGCACTTGTATTACCTGCAAGGGATCTGTAATCCAACCTGAAAGAAACTAGGAAACTAACGAGAAATACCTAGATCGTTTGTTGGCTAACACTGCGAAATCTCAGATTCAACCGATAGAACCACATGCTCAATCAACAATTATACCAATCCCTCTTCCAGTAACTCAAAAACCTCCCACTCAAATCCTACTTCATCCTTGTCTCGCCCAAACACCCTCTACTCCTGCGAATCAAGCTCAAAGCACTCAGCCTTCCAAACAAGGGAGAAAAGATGACGAACTTCCGAGTTTAGATATGAATCGCAAAAACTCTATTCAGATAAACACTACCCAGGGATAGTCAGACCGCAAAGTTAACTCTGGTTTAGATTAGGAGAGAGGAAGAAGACAGTCATAAACTAAGCCAGGAATAAAATGGCCTCGATAGCAATCAAAACCTACAGAAAACCGACGACATTCAAGGTCAAGAAGTAGAGACAACAGAAGGAATAAAAGATCCAGATCAAAATCAAGGCAAGCAGAGAGGAGAGAAGATAGGAATAGGAGATAGAGCAGTAACTAATCAAAGAAGAGCTCGAAGGTGCAGAAATACACTATCGACTGGTAAGACGCTCAAGGACCAGGCAAGAAGAGGAATATGGAGAAGAAAGGCTCGCACTCTGAAAAGCCTGCCCCGACTACAGCTCAAACTAAGCAAAAGTAGACAGAAGGGGAGCTGCTCATTGCAGTAAATAGAGTATCGAGCTACAACTTCGATTATTGATATTGACTAGCCTTTTATAAAATACTTATCTTACAGACAGTGCATAACATCCAATTACTTTAGTTCTGGATTTCAAAGGGTGAACATAACTCTCAAAGTTCTAATTGGGGAACTCGTATCTAATACACACAGCCATAAAGTCATAAGCATTTAGAAATGCTTTTCTTCTTGCATAACTTTGCAAGACAGTGCTTGAAGTTCAATTAAGGTTTGATAATCGGCATTCTAAATTATCATACTTAGCAAATTCTTCAATTAGATAATTTCATAATGTAATAATAATTGTATTTGGAATGATTTAGCGAGAACCATCTCCAAATTAGCTAAGAAACATCAACATCAAAGTGAAAACCCTCTCGAGCGAGCTCTATTAGTTCTGCGTACCCAGAGACACCAAAGTTTCCTAAATGAAGCGCCAAATCTAATAAGTACATCATCAATCATTCAGGTTATTAGAATACCCGTTCATCGGCAAAGACTCCTATTCAAGGGCAAGCTCCTCCAGGATTCTTAACCCTTGAACTCCTACAAAATAGAGTAGGGACACGTTATCCAGGTGGTCGCGAATACTCAGCAGGCATCAGAACGTTCGCAATCTACACATCACAATCCCAGTTAGAACATCCGTATTGAACAGTTCAGAAGACGGAATAATTTCTACCAGAGGCATCGATACCTGCAACGGAGAATGAATGGGTTCAGAATCAATCAGCCAGAGTCGATGTAGGTTTTGTAACAAAACAAGTACACCATTGATCAACTTATTGAGGCGATGGAGCCTGTTGGAGAGGAACCTATTTCCTAGCCATTTCTGTTTAAAAATAGGACCTATCAGGTAGGTGCATGGATCGACGTTAGGGATGCTATGGGTCAATGGTATTAAGGGCAAGTTATTGGTTGCCATGAGCGCTACGTACTTATCCATTACAATGGATGGAGCGACAGGTGGAATTAGTGGATTTAGGTATCTTCGCCTCGAATTCTGCCATTTAGAAGTCACACCGTCCAGTCCACCCATTCTCTCTACATGAGCCCATTTCCTCTAAACGCTCCCACCTTAACAAAGTCGAACAATCCTAACTTCCAGAAAACTCTACCGGAATTCCTTCAATGCTTAGAGAAGACCCTAGGAAAGATAAATAATTTGGTGCGTTAAACCCAAAACGAGGAGAGAGAGTTCGATGATGCCAACACCTACAGGTAGGAGGTGGACTCCAAACGGAAGTAGTCTAACTTGGTCGTGTTCGACAATAGATCTGGCAAACTGTAGAGTGACTACATTAACGATATTTAGAACCCGCGGGAAGAGGAGTAACCCCCATAACTCTAAACCCAGTAACAGTAGACACCCACCAAATAGCTGCACCATAATGTCAGTCTAAATGACAACATATCAAATAAGTGTGACGATAATGTCTCAAACAAATGCGATAACGACGATATGTCTAACAAAAGTTACAAGAGTAAGCGCTCCGAAGGTCTCGTAGACACTAGCTCCATGAAATCTCTTAAGATAGAGGATAAACCATGCATATTCTTCGACCTCTAAGCTAAGAGTGTTAGATCGATGAAATCCTAAATACAGAAGACAGCCCAACCAAACTATCTGAACCGTCGGGGTGTACAATAAAACATCCTTGAGGAAGAGGACTCTCAAGTGCAATAGCAGGAGAGTTGTTATAGGCTTGACAAAAGTAACCATAGGTTTATGCAGGGGTGAGCAAGAATAAGCATATCAAGGATTCAAGAGTAAGGAAGGAGAACGAGAAAATGATTAAGGCTTCTCAGTTGGCGCCGTTACTTGATCGGATGGGCAGACTCATGATGGATTTGGCTCCTCACGTAGCTTTGTCAGGAAATACCGATCAGTTAGCTAACCAATAGAACCTGTCAATGCTGACAAATGAAGGCAGTCTTCAAAGTCGAATAGTTAATTACCTTCGAGGACAGACCCCTCAGCAGTAACCGGTCTAACCTCCCACCTCTCCTCCCTTCTCTTCCTAATACTGCGACTTCCAGATACCGATCATGTTGACCCCTATCGAAATATACGCACTCAATGAAATTCAATCTCAGAACCCTTCATTGGAAGGTTGACAGTCTTTGGCATTACATAATAATTATAATGGATTACAATAAGAGTGAAAACAAGGAGCTGTTCAACATATGCCACACTGGGGATGGCTGCATCCACTCTAAAAAGGGTCTCTTCTAACAAATACTCAAGTAACAACCCCGGTAGGTTATGCAGCTCAAACAAGATATTATCAAACTCAGTTATAGCATCAAATCGTTAGGATTGCAGAATGGGTAGATCGGCATTCTCACAAAGAGACTCCCTCTCAGACTAAAATAGAAGCAACCTTCAAAGGATAGACCTCCTTCCCAGAATACAGATATGTTCAATAAAAATTATGTGCCACACAGCTCTTTCTACTCGGCCCCACTCCATGCAATCAAGAAGTAGTTCTCTGATAAACCATAAAAACCCATCGGTATTCTCCTCAACCCTGAGATGAAACCTGCCAAAAGTACTTAGTTCGTCGGGTCAAAACGTTCTAGAGCAAGCAACAGCCTGAAACATCTGAAACCTAAACGGTCCTAAGACTAAGATCGCACAACAACAAAGTCGCATATGTACACTACGAGGAGTACCCGTTCGTACAGTCAACTTTTGAATTAAATTCACACTAAAAAAGTAATAAAACTGGAGCCTCTACAGGGAGAGAACAGGATGCTGGACCGAATTAGTAAACTATCAAACCTCACCAAAATCCAACTGAGCAGTGGCTAGAAGGCGGGGCAGATAGCGTATTTAAAAAACCTGTGATTAGTGCATGCGTAAGGCAATTATAATAAATAATAACATTGAGATGACTTCGGAAGTTGTTAAGGCACCCTATAGAGAAAGGTTCTTCTCTTCTATGGATTATGAAGAATACGTTAGTTATTTCGGACCGCCTAAACCCCTCCTCAAGTACTCCTACCTCTAAATCAGGCCTTCTGCTGATCCTGAACTTCTTGATAATTTCGAACTCAACCCATAAACTAAGTACGAGCCTCCTGCCCCCACTCTTGACAGATTTTACAACGCTCTTCCAACCATAAAATAATTAAAGATGGAAGATGAGAACAGCAATAATCAAACTGAGCGGTTCCAG
Source organism: Hydropsyche betteni (assembly GCA_028571205.2). Lineage (NCBI taxonomy): Eukaryota > Metazoa > Arthropoda > Insecta > Trichoptera > Hydropsychidae > Hydropsyche > Hydropsyche betteni. Next base: position 6,204 of record JAOXNN020210925.1, on the reverse strand, counting down.
AGTCCAGTGATGTAGTTCCAGGAGGAACGGAGACCGGTAAAGAGGACGAGCAGCCGCATGCGTAGTCAAAGCGAGAACAATGTGTGTCTGATTTTTAACTTTCTTGATCGATCGGAGTCAATGTACTGAGTTAGTTAATTTAGGCAACGTAAGAAGATTAAACTGGACATATGACAACAACTTCTTCCGATAATCTAGATGATGTATGGGTTCAGATATGGTTATTATTTGGGACATTATTCTGAGCGATTTGCTTTGGAGTTACCACACAAAAAAGTATGCACATATTTGGTTGTAATTATGTATTAATTAAATGCTAAGTAGAGGATATTGCAAGCAATAAGCTATCTCTAACACTATAGCAATACTAGGGGGTACTGATGCTGGTAGTGAGAGTAGATAGCGCGGTGCGCAGTATAGATTATCATTGGAAACAGTTGTTGACAGACAGTAACAGAGCGAGATTCAACTAAGATGGAACCAAGATTGTTTCCTTCGATTTGAATGTTAAAAGAATCATCCATATATGGAGCTGGGACGGACTGAGATCCATATTCCAGTAAAGCACTTTAGCAAAGTCTTATTAAATCAACATTTAAACTGTTTACGACGCTTTCCTATACAAAAGCACTCTGTTTGTGGTGTCTTCCTATTCCTATAACTCCAACGTATTCTATGATATGAGATTAAGTATCATAAACTTAGGTGGGATTTTCCAAACTCCAACCCAAATCAGGACAACCAACTTAGCCTATAGTAACAATAGTTATTACACAATGGATCCCAAGAACTTAAAAGTATACCGGGAGCGATGCATCTAATCAGCATCTACAGTTAATTGTGTTTTAGTCTCACCAATATAAAATTACCAATCCTATGATGATGGTCGCCGCGATTACTAATATCTAGATTACTCTCAAGACTCCGATAAGATTATTGTGTGTACCAGAGGCTATAATTTTTATCTATTCATCCTACAGCCACGTTATATAAATGGCTAGTTGAGTTACACAGATAATCAAACAATCTTTAGGAAATACTATTAAAATCAATTTAGCTCCTACTCATGCAGGCTTAGTCTGTCGGCTGATGGTGTCTATGCTGCCTATCTAGATTTCCAATTGAACTAAACCAGCATAGTTGTTACTAATATTCAAAATTGGATCTCAACTACTATCTACCCGCTACAAAATACCATCTATTCAATTGACCTCAGCGCAGATGGGATCAGACTCGCAGTCCTTAGCCAAAACTATGTGGCTATCTATGAGAGGGACCCATATAATGGGACTTACACTAATATCTTCATTTTACAGGTAGACTGGTTGTTGAACTATCAGTCTACAATTGAAATATCTGCGAAAGGAGATCACTTCATCTTTTGTCCGCAATACGATAAGTGTCAAGTCTACTCCTTGCATACGATGACTCTCTAAAAGTTCGGAATGTATATGGGTATTCTGTTAGGATCACTGGTTGTTTTGTGTATTTCCATGCGCGCTATGATCTATTGGCGTAGAGCCCAACGGCGACAAGATCTGAACCAACACATCAAACTGTCATAAGTTATTGACCTCATGCATTCAGATTCCAACAACAGATCTACGACCATGTTGTTCTGATGACCCATATTATTGTTATGAACAACTATGAGCAATTATGAACAATGACAACAGTTGCAGAATAGAGGATATAAGTAGAGTGGCGCAAATAGAACTTATTTTAAATGTTTTTAGTCAGGGTCCGCAGCTGCATCGTGTTTGTAGTTGTATTGGCCTCCCTACTGTGGCTGCTCACCGAAATCCTTATCAAGGAGCCCAGAGACTTCAGGAAGTCCTTCGCCATGAGCTACTTCAGGCCGGAGGTTTCCTACGAATCGATGTTCATTCCCACCTACGAAAGGTACCCCTCTTAGATGAAGGAGTGCTCAGCCATTCGTAACGGCTTCTGGAACTGTTTTAAGTGCGTCCTCTGGCCAACAATGTCAATGAAAACTCACAATAGGCAGTGATCGTCCTCCATGGGAACTACAGAACCAATAATCTCACCCAATTTCTCCACTAGGCGATGAGTAGAGCTTCACCCAAGACCCCCACAGTATTCTATTTAGAAGCAGTCAAGAGTATATTCATCCCCACCATGGAATCTCTTAATGACTACGTGCTGTCACTTTCCATGACGATCAACTTCCTTGTAAACTAGTTGGGTTACACCAAACTGACGCTTATGGGAGTGAGTGAGGGGGCACAATTGGTACTGCACTACATCAGCGCCATGTCTCTTGAGATATTTTAGTATTTGGATAAGGTCATACTAATCAACTGCCGTTATGCGGGGCTGCAGTTTAGGCATGGGACAGCAAAGTATTACGACAGAAAGCTGATTTAAAGATTGTCTGAAAGAGATCGCCTTGAGAAACTCAACAAACTGCGAGTAATATCTATTCATACGAAACGGCTAAGCAAAATGGAAAACTCTGCTCAACACTACCTAACACTATTTAGAAGACTGGGGCTCAATCGGTATGTATAATTGGAATCCATAGCGCTATGGAATGTTAACGTAGAACTTACTGACTAATAAGCCATGGAATACGACCCATTTGTAACTCTACTAGGTTCCTTTATCGTGCTAGACAGCTCCACCCCAATGTAGATCAAAAGCATCGACTACTTTTTCAGGTTTCGTGAATAACCAGTCTCGTAGCCCCACTCAAAGCACAAAGAAGAGTTTACACTGAACTGCCCCTAGTCCTATTTCGACTTGAACTGTAAGTTTTAGGTCACGCAGATCCCACTGAGTTTTCTGATAACAGAAGATGCAAGCATTTTAAGTTCAGACTATTCGAAAGCTATTCCTTAGTGGTATAAGGCAGTGACAAACTCGAACTGTTCACCTAGAAGTACATTAGAATCAACCCGGTTATGAACTTTAGCAAGGCTGTATTCTACTTGGAGAGGTTGACTCATCTAACAGGCATTTATATCCTTAATGCTCAGAGAGAAGCCTACACTGTAACTCTAAGCAAGTCTCTGTGTGTATCATAATACAATATTAATGCTTCTCAGCGAACGCTTATTACTTCGAAGGTCGTACAGTTTCCGCAAGGTACTGTAGTAAGAGTGTGTCCCTAGAAGCACTTAGTGATGCCTCTGTCTAACATGAGATGCCTAAACCTTAGGAACGGCCTTATGATCCAGCAAACCCACAGCAGTTCTATCGTCTACTTCGATTTGGAGAATGTCTACCTAGAGAAGTACTGGGGCTTACACCGAAACCTAATTATTGCGAGTGTTTTGGGACTCAGTTTCGAGGAGAATAAGTACGGACTGGTCGGGTTTCAGCTTCTTCTTAACTGTATCGTTCTATCAGAGTATCTTGCGCACTTTATTCTACTGTAAACTGTATTCGCATTGTCGATTGCCGCTGTTATACGCAAAATATTGGGTTGGATGAAATGGCTTGTCGGAGGGTTCTCCCTTGAAGTAGACAAAGAAGTGCTGTTAGTGATATGCCCCATAGTGTTCCTCATCCGGAGACTCACCTCTATGTAGTTACCTCTTAATGAGTGGTATGGCGTCAGTATAACTATGCTCGTTGTTTCCGGTCGCAAAGACAACATAATTTGCTGGATACTCTTCTACCTGAACTTCGACCTTATCACTGCTAACGAAACTAACATCTACAAATTTATCGTCACTGAGCTGGCGTTGCTCACGGTTGTGTACGTTGACAGCTACCCGCAAGACAGGAACTACCTGGTAACCTACAGGCGACTGTTATTTGTGGTGCTTTCGTTTATGGCCAGGGAAGAGCTATCAGTGATGCAGATTTCTGTTGAGGCCTACGTGTTGCTGGTGTGTGCATCGTTAGCGCTAGAGAAGGGCCGAAATGAACCGAAGTAGGACATGATAGCCAAACCATAGTGAAATAATAGACCAGAAATACAATAATTATCCTAAGTACTCCAATAATACCCATTAATAGTTGTCTTTTGGGTTGGTAAATTATTAATATTTGTAATTTGGCTATGGACGTTGACAAGTGGATTTAGCAACTGCGAACAGAGGTCAAACCCCTCACATAAACTGAAGTCAAGAAGCTCTGCAGGAAGGTGAAGTAGCTGCTCCTCGAATAGTCCAACATCCAGCCAGTGCGGGCTCCTGTGTTGATTGCCGGCGACGTTCACGGACAGTTCTATGACGTGTTGGAGATGTTCAGGGTCGGAGGGGAGATCCCAAACAGCCAGTACATAATGATCGGCGACTTCGTTGACCGAGGGTATCATTCCGTCGAGACCATATCACTGTTGTTCTGCCTCAAGGTGAAGTACTCCCACCTGCTCACCCTTCTCAGAGGCAACCACGAGTGCAGAAACACCACTACCTTCTACGGATTCTTCGATGAGATCCTCAGGAAATATGGCAACTCCAATGTCTGGAAGTTCTACAACGATGCCTTCGACTTTCTACCGCTGGGAGCAATCGTAGAGGGTACGCCATGGTTAATACAGGCAAGATACTGTGCGTTCACGGAGGCCTATCTCCCGAACTAAAAACCATCGATCAAATGCGAGCAATCAACCGCAAAATGGAAATACCGAGGGAAGGCCCTCTATGCGACCTCATGTGGTCAGACCCTGCGTAAATTTCTACCTGGATGGCGAACAACCGAGGGGCAGGTTGGCTGTTTGGAGACAAAGTAGTGAAGCAATTCAACGAGATCAATAAATTGGAGCTCATTGCCAGAGCCCACCAATTAGTGCAGTAAGGCTACCAGTACTGGTTTGACAAACAACTTGTGACCGTATGGTCTGCACCCAACTACTGTTACAGAACTGGGAATAAAGCTGCGATTATGAAGGTGAAGGAGGACATCTCGAGAGAGTTCCTGATCTTTACTGATGTTCCACAAAGTAAGAATAGTACCTCCTACACTACCCTCATGCCTTATTTCCTTTGATGCTAAATTAATTATGCTGTAACATTTATTACAAATAGCATGCAGACAACGACAATGCGTTGAGTTTAATCTATTGTTAATTTGAGTGTTAGAATCCTCGATCCAAATAATGTCAGTTGAGACGTAAACAAATCCATATTCCTGTAATCTCAACCCAACCCAACCCAACAACATGTGTTATTGTGATACTTGCAACTCCTCTACAGTTTTCATCAGTGACTTTGCCACAGCAGAATTTACGCAAACTAATCCAAATATCTGTTTGTGAAACATTTGAACAGGCTATAAAATCCTCGGACTTTACAAACTCTCTCGCGTAACTAGTCTGATTGAATAAGCAAGCCAGAGATCAGGGTATTGCTGTATAATTGATGGTCTCAAACTTTAAAAAGTTAAAGTATATCCTACGGTCAAGCTCAAAGTGGCAGTCTTCCGAGCAGGGCCTATCGAAGCTCTAAAACTCCCTGGCTCATACCAAATATCTTTTTGAGCAGTTACATCTGATCACGGGTTAGCTCAACCAATTGCCTCTCCAGGTTTCGTTGCTGTTCTTGAAGCTATGACATCTGCTCCTGTATCTAGGTGATTCTGTTCCGTCGGAATATGTATTAGCCCATATCAATAGGTCTTTAGATATACATGCTAGGCTTCGCTCGCTATTCTTTGGAGTTTAATTTCTTTTTTTTGGGCTATCGCACCATAAACTTCAGATTAGGCCGCTTCCACCAAACTCCCTCTCTCATAATTGCCTGTATTTATTTCTGTATTTATTTCTTCATCAGCTCCTTATTATTATCATCAAGACAAAAAGTAAAATAGCATCGGACTCAGCCACTTGCTCGCTAACCTCTGGACTTTGAAGCAGTCAGGCCTCACCTAATTTCGAGAACACAACTAGCGTATGATTGCAACCATAATATTGTAAAGAGTAGTCTGTTGTGGAGCTCCACTTGCTGACAGTAGGAAGCTTCGTTACAAGCCAAGGGCGACTCTATCCTCGAGAACATCTCGAGTAAGTTCAAGCAGTGAATTAAAAACAACAGTTGACTATCGCTAGTTGCTAGTTTCATTGGATTGTATCTTTCAGATCAGAGCTAATAATACTAATAGGATATCTATCTCATACCCATAAGAAGATTGCCAACGAGCATCTAAGCTAATCAAATTCAGAGTGGGAGCCTTTCAAGCATGGTCTATCGAATCTCCAAGACTCGCCGGCTCATACCAATCATCTCGTTGAGC
>JAOXNN020210797.1:0-18516 GCA_028571205.2 Hydropsyche betteni | reverse complement strand
GAAATACACTATCTCTATGTAGATAGTAGTTGAAGATAAAGAAGTTGAATATCTTACAGAAGGAGTTGGAGAGGTCATTGGAATAGATTTACCAGATGAAACAGCTATTCGAGGAGAAGTTGAGAGAGAATAATAAGGAGTTTGTGGGTAGAGAGAAGTAGAATGCAGAGGATTAAGTCAACCAGAAGTTGGAGATAAAACATGGAATGCGAAAGTGCTTTTACAAGAGTAGAGATCGATCGAAGGCAAGTGTGGTTATTTCTGCCAATTCAGGCCTCCTCCTATTCTTCTAAATAGATAGAAATTTAAAAGTACATCATCTACAGAGTTTCCAACTCAATACTCAATACTAGATTGAAGCTTTATCAATCAATCGCTCACTCTCACTTATTAGCTGTACTTTAAAGGATGTCCGAACTCAGAATCTATCTTTTAGCCTCGTCAGAACAGCTATGTTCGATACATAATAGAGCCCCGTATTCAACTTCTTCGGTTAGGGTATCCATTACGATAAAGTACTCTCAATCTCTTGTGCTCGTATGAAGGATATTTTTGCTACTAGCTCAGCCGATAGAACTGTCAAGGTATGGACATTCGCTGATGACTCCAACAACTAGTGTTTACTATCAGCAGAGTTCAAAGAATAGCCTATTAATATAGCTATGCATCCTCTAGGCTTTATGTTAGCAGTCAACTTCAAAACAGAGATCAAAATATTTAGTGTGATGACCACTCAGTTATTCCTGATCAAATCTATTAAGCATATTGAGGATTGTAAGGGCATTATGTTTAGTAGTTCTGGTCATTTTCTAATTTCCAATGAGTATAGTATGGTGAAAGTGTATGAAGGAGTCAATTTCAGAGTGATGAACAGTTTTGAGATTGAGGAGAGTAGAGCGTGGATTACTCAGTTAGCGTTGAGCCAAGATAATAAGAGGATAGTGGCAGTGCTTAACAGTGGAGCTGTCTATTGTTGGGAACTGAGCTATGGGAGACCATCTAAGTGTAAATTCCCATAGAAACCAGCACATATCTAACACTATGGGTACAAAAACATATTCTTTGATTCTAGAGTTAAGGATGGGGAGTAAAGTAATATATTTATTGGGGCAAATGATAAGAAGTATATGACGGTGTATAAGAATAACTGCTCGGAACTTATAGCTGAGTTTCCTATTGTTGACTGTACAATAGAATCGTTTTGTCTTATCAGGCAAACCAATATTCTACTTGTTGGAACTAGTAAAGGAACTGTAAGACTCTATTCTTGGCCTATCGACTAACACTCCTGTCTTATGGAAGTGGTCAATCTGGAACTCGCTCAAGTTCGATACTCTCCACCTAGTTTTAGAGAAATACCTTTGCATAAAAGGCACGTTACGAAACTAGAAGTAAGTGAAGACTGTCGTTATGCGATATCAGGTGGAGATGATGGTAGTGTGATGATCCTTGAGTTGATAAATATGGATGATAGAAGGACGGAAAAGAGTAAGGACCAGTTGACTAAGTGCAGAGAGTAGAGGAAAAAGCTGATGGCAATAACAAACAACTTGTTTCTGATGAAGAACAACGATATTCAGAGCAAAAATGAACTAATTAAAAAGTCAGAGATGGATGTACTGAGAGCCTAGCAGGCAGTAAACAAGTAAAGGATACGGAAACGGAAGTAACTGTATCATGCTAAGGAGAAAACTACAAGAGAGTTCGAGAGCATAAAGATACAGGATGAACTATTAAGTAAGGAGCATTTTGCTACTGAAGAGCTGGACATATCGAAACTGATGAGTAACTACAGCAGAATGCTGAATGAGTTTCAGAGGGTTGGGGAGAACTGTAGGAAGAACCATGATGCCAAGAAAGCGTATTAGAGTGGAAGAAATAGTGAGACGGCGAGAAAGATCCAAGCTGCAAAATAGAACCATAAAGCCAATTTGGATGCACTATTGAGGCAGCATAAGGCAGCAGTCACTGGTATGCGTAACTAGTTCAAAGTTAAGAATGAGATGCTCAATGCGGATTATAAGGCTCTGCTGCAATCGGCAGAAATACTCGGCCTCAGAAAACAAAACAGTTAGAACTTGAGCATGGACAGCGACTAGGACGAATAAATGTACATATTAATTTAATTTAGGTTAAATATTAAGTAGGAAATAGAACATCTTGTCAACACTTACGAAGGACTCAAGGAACGCAGCGAAGCAGTCACCAAGTAGTACTAATATGCAAAGGCCTCAGACGATAAACTCCAGATAGAGTTCCAGGGCCTATTCGAAAAGCATAATAGTTTAAGGATGAAGAACCTTAGGAATGATGAGTAGATAATAAAACTGCAACATCAACTGATAGAGAGAGTGCAGGTGATAGAATTCAAGTAGAAGTCCTGTAAGGAAGCGTTAGAGTAACAGAAGAATTTGGAGAATTTTAAGTATATACAGGATAGCAGGTTGGAAGAGCTACAACATGACAAGGATAACACTATTCAGCTGATAAAGGACAAAGAAGGAGAACTTGGAAAGATGTTCGATTAGCTGGTTGATGAAACCCGGAAGAATGAGGATTTGGAGGATAGAATAAGTAAGTCTGAAGGGAGGCTATAGGTGTTTACAACTGACTTCAAAAAGCTCTAACTACAGATACTGCTAAACCTGAACAAAATGACCAATCTACAGCAGCATTTGGAGCAGCTGTTACTGGAGGAATCGCCAACAAATGCTGCGACTAAGATAAGGTAGATGCTGAGCTCAGATGAAGAGGATGTGTTTATGGAGAAGATAACCCGAAAGAACAGGATAAGTGAGCAAGATATCAAGGAGGTGCTTAAAATGAGCCAGGAGAGTGGGGGAGGCTCCAACAATTAGCTGCTGAAGTATGGCAGTTGGATGACAAAGAAGTTGAATTTGATGAAGATCACCAGCAAAAAGATAAAAGACATAAAGTAGGATAACATCAATATTGTGCTAAAGCAAAACCAGAGGTTGATAGAAGAGTGCAATATTCTTCGAACAGAAAATCACTTCTATGATATAGAGATGAAAGGTACGGAAGAGGCTATCGACAAGATCGCCAAAAAATAACAGAATTTCAAACTGTTGAGAACCCAACAAAACCTCCTAGCAAGACTGGAGAAAAAGTTTGAGCACAACCAACGACAGCTCCAAGAACAACATAAGAAATTGGAGGAGGTGCACCAGATCATCAGGCATTAACAGACCAAAACCCAGCATATTTTGGAGTTTGGATGATTAATTCCTTATTTGTTTGATCTAACATTCGACAATAATCAATTATGGAATAGGTTTAAACTCATGAACAGGAACAGCAAGGTCAGCTGTAAAGCATAGGAACCGCATCATTATCTAAATGCTCAGGAAAAAGCGAAGTATCGAGCAGGTTAGAATATTTGGAGGTTTATGTGGGAGAACTCTAACGTTAACTGCTGAAGTACAAGGACATGTGTGAGAAGGAGATAGCGTTGAGGAAGGAAAGTGAACGAGAGTTACGAGTTCTGCGCATTCGGATGAATAGAATGGCTTAGAAAAGAGTCAGATTCCAGTGCAAAACATGCGAGTGCAAGGAACACCGAAGATCATCCACCCTCAAATAGGAGCTTAGGAGTTTCTCAGCGATGATCGACTCCAAACTTCATAAGGTCGGCAGCAACTGTTAAGAAAAATAAGAGCATCATGATAGGCTTAGGCTTATTGAGAACTTTGCGGTGTTTGGGGTAGGCGAACAGATAATCTTCGAGAATACTAAGGAGACGGTAGACGGGATGGTGGTGACCTCCCTTCACAGGCCCTCGAATGTTGACTTTTAAGCAGCCAAAATGGTTTTCCCTTCTGGTGCTATGATTAAGCGAGTGGTTGGTTAGAAGATCTTCCAGAAGGCAACCGAAATCATCACTAAGAGTTATGGACGATAGAATAGTTTTGTGATGGCATTTTAGAATCAGCAGGATTGGAAGCAACCTAAAGCCAATCCTGAAACCTAGCAGATGCTAAACGCTCTAAACCCTCAAAGGAGACTGTTTTATATGTGTATCGGAACATATGACTTCACTTACTGTGGACACTACTAATCAAATTAGGTAACAAATATCAGTTTGGTGGAGGGATAACAGGATATTTTTGACCCTCGAATCTCTACAAGCTAGATTATTCGTCAGAATACTTCTCAGAGTGTCCCTGACTAAATAGCTATCAGCCAAAGGGTTTACTGTATTAGCAGTTACTTTCCGTTTTTTGCATTCTTCTAAGAAATCCTATTGCTTCTACTTAACATGCTTAAAGTAGAAAGGTTAGAGATATTCCAGGATAGACTCTAAGGGCTAGGTCAAGCCGACAGCCGCTACCACTCACTCCGAGTGAAGTAACTATTATAGATGAAAATCAAAAAAGTTAATGCTAGAGCCATTCTCCCAGATCTTATCTATCAGGTACGCCTACTGAATTAGACAGTCACACTCAGAACTAAAACTCCAGGTTTAATTTACAGTTGTATTGAATAAAACCTATTCCAAATTTTGTCTCTATTCACAGTAGACTCACTATTGGAAATACTCACGCTGATTTTAATGGAGGATAGGGTGGTATTTATTTGTGATAACTCTCACATTCTGACATTTGCAATATTCCTGTTTGTAAATGTACTTACGAGGCCATTCATGTATGCGTTTCCTTCTGTTTATATTATTCCTAAAGAGGACTTTCTCAACGCTCCTTTCCCCATTGTGTACGGATTCTTAAAGAAGAAAAAGTGGATCGACCAAAACCAAATACTGGATAGATTTAAAAACACTTACATATTCCTTACACCGATGGGAGTTTATGTTAGTTACACATAAAATAGGAAGTAGATGCTAAAAGGAAGGCCTGACAAACTGAAGGGAATACTAGCTCCTCTATTCAAAGATTTATAGAAAAGACGTCGCCTAACTACAGTAAAAACGAATGCCAGTCGTACAGAACTAAACGAGTATATCCAACACTCAACTGAGTAAGAGAAGCAGCTATGTATATCGATTCTGTAGGCGATTAGAATCTTTCTGCAGACTGAAGTGATGGACTGGATACCTCCTAAGGAGAAACTTCTTGAGTTGAAAGAATAAGCTATGAAAATTCCTGTTCCTAAACTCAAAGATAATATTTCCCACATAATAGGGTACATCATAAAGACGATAAAAGATTACAAAAAATCAAAGGATGCCTTCTTCGATAGGTTTTTACAGACACAGATGATCAGCATGTATTTATCGTCCTTTATATGAATTATTAATAATTTATAAGTTCTACTGTTCTTAAAATTATGATTAAAGAACAAAACAGTCAGGAGTCCGGTGCTCAAAAAGGCACTTTGATGGGGGTTCCTGCACTCAAGTTCCCTTGCAACTATGAGAGAGGTTCGAAGTACAATATGACCTTCTCAAGGAAGTTCAAGCCCTAGTATGAGACTAATTAGAGAAGTGGAGTCAATTTCAGTTTTATCGACGCAATCAACCAAGTTCAAGAGTATTGCTAGTAGAGCAATGTATCATCTAACGCAGAATAGTAGGCGAGGATGACCAAAAGCAACTAAAATTATGATATTTTGATAATGGACGGGTCGAAAAGCAAAGATTCTCAATGTAAGGACAATGTATTCAAAGAGATAAACTTAAATCACCAAGATTAGAAGTTCTTCCATCAGTTCGAAGGCTTATTCAAGAGTAAAACCAAACAATAAGACAGCAAATCCGCTAGTTTTAAGTGCTATCGGACAGAGGAGGTCAGATGTAGATTCTTCTCGAAGATACGCCAAATACCGAACATCAATAAGTATTTTAGACAGGAATAGTTGTTCGCTATATTCGATAAGTGCCAAAGTCTCAAACTATCTTAGACTCAGTGGCAATTGCATGTAGTTGAGCTCATAAGGAAAAAACTAAGCCGATGATAATGTACTTTGTAATACTGCTTTTTGTAAAAAATTTAAACATTTAAGTGATATTTCATGGGAGGAATATGCCCCTGTCCAAAGCGCAAGGATAAGACTGTGTCTTACGATGTAAACGAAGAGACGTTCGAAATAGAGTAGAATATCGCTTCACCCGCTGTGAAGAGTAGCAATCCTTTTCAGATGCTTGCTGAGGAAGGTCCTATCAATCATTAGACAGTCGATAAGGATAGTGAGGTTCCACAGATTGAGCCAGGAATGGAGGTGGAGTCTGCACCCATGCGAGAACAATCTATCGATACAAAAACAACCCAAAGTTTAGTAATGTAGAGTCCAGCAGCACCTATGGTAATATAGGAACCTAAAAAGAAGAGTGGTCTCCCTCCTAAAAAGAAGGTGAATCTTGACGACTATCGGTTTATTAAAGAATAGGGAACGTTCAAAGTGAAGAAGGTAGGGAGTTTAGGTGGTCAACAGTTCAACATCGATGGCTGCAAAGGGTGCACTTTCTTCATATTCGATAACACAGCCAATGTCTATATCGATGATAGTTAAGACTGTTTTGTGTTCTGTGCTCCCTGTTAGAGTTCTGTCTTTATTAGAAACTGCAAGAATATGAAACTACTAACAATTTCCAAACAATTTAGAGTGAGAGACTGCTTCGATTGCAGCTTCTCAATCTACTGCAACAGTCAACCAGTTATTTAAAGTTCTGCAGGCATAGTATTCTCAAATTTGGCTCCAATAGTTGGTTATCCTCAACTACTCTCACAATTTAAAACAGCTAACATGGACGTATGGACAAACCATTGGTCAGAGATCCACGATTTCACCAAAAAAGCTGGGTAATTACACTTCAAATTACAACTTCTGCCAGAGTACGATATTGAATTCAAAAGAGCTTTACAGTAGGCGGAACTAGAAGATAGTAAACCTGTCGTGCCTATCACCTGGGGAGATTTGCAAGTATTGTCTGTGAAGAAAGCCCTCTATATCATTAGTGCTGAGTACTTAGCAGAGAATGAATAATTGCTACTGAGAAAGATAATTTAAGAGGGAATAATGACTTAAAAGCAGATAAAAGTGAGGCTTCCTGGTGAAGTGTTCTAAATGGTAGAAGAGTCATTCCCTTCTCAGCAACGGAAAGATCTAAGCATTTGTTTTAGAATATCGGATACAGAAGATCAGAAGAATATGCAGAAGTTCGAAGGGTTGGGATTGGAGGAGTATTACCAATACGTAAAATTCGAGGAAGAGGGTCAATACAACAAAGTAAATTCACTGATCTTCGTTGAGTTTAAGGATGAGCATTGAGCAGGATGCCACTGACAGTCTAACCAATTTCACCATATCTAATAATACACATATCTATCAATTATAAGTCGATCAGTCGCTTATATCGTTAGCTTCCGCCTAGTAGTTTGTGCCTGACCATTGAACTCCATTAAATTCTAGGGTTTTGAAGGTGGGTAACAGTATCCTCCAGAGTTTTCTGCTTCCAAATACAGAATGTAGGTTTATGAGGGATGATTCTGATAATCGAGGTGACTTTGTGACGATCTCGACTGTGGTCCAACCAGCAATCGCTAGGAACCAATGCCACAGGGTAAAAGGTATAAGGACTACTCCCAAGGTAATCAGACACACTTCTACAGCTACAGCACTCGGCTCATCTAATTTAGGCATTCATTACAGAACTCTCCGTGCTAATAGAGTAATGGAACATTAAGTACAGCCAGAAAAGTAATGCAGAAACTCAGATAGGTAAGCATTCCAACGAAGTATCTCCGATTGAAATGACCAACGCAGTTGAAAATCCAGGGACAATGGTCTACTTTGTGAGATTCGTACGATCCATAGCGAAAATACAACGATCACACACAGAACAATGATGGGCCCTGGGTGGCTTCTTTAGTTGACACTTCACACACATCTTGTTAACCTGCGTTACCCTTATATTACAGAAACTAGCTATTGAGATTCATTTTTTAGGGAGGTACCAGGGTTAGTGACAATAGCCATAGCGTAGTTCAGCAGTACACAGTAGGTGAGCCACAGTAGAGTTAGGAGGATGCCTACTGAGACGAACCAATCGTTGTATTTTAGATGGTAGTAGAAGATTAGGATGAAGAACGCGTAGTAAGTGAAGAAAGCATACAGCAAGTAGAAGACAACGATGAGAGAGATAGATAGGCCTGCGCATAGCGATTTGAAACCTTGCAGGATAAATGGTAATCGTTCCTGTAGCTACTCCATAGTAATATAAAGGAGTAAATAATAAGAGTGTTTGGGTGTGAACAAATATGGTTAAGATACTCATTACTAAAGTCTGGAGAGCTAGTTAATCGATAATTGGATTCAATCTACTATGTATGGTTTTATACAATGGATGCTAAGTAGACTCTTAAATTTGACAGTAATGTTCTAACACTTCCGCTAAATTCATCGATGTCTTGGGTATTTACTCCAACACAAAACTAACAACCTACATGATTAATTATGTTTCTCTTCAAAAAGTAGTAAAGAAGTAATACAGAAAATAAAAACCCGACGTTCCTCAGAAACTTAACCTCATAAATGTATTCAACAAAGAGGAGGAATACAAGGGTAAAGAGGTAAACACCAACTTATAGTTCAACTGCTCCAAAAAGAGAGTGGCAGATTTCGAACGCATACTTAACTCTCCCATAGTTAACCTAGAACAACTTAAGCAACTTTCTTGGAATGGCATTCCCGAATGTAATGTATAGAATAATGTAGGTTTTAGAAGCAAGGCTTGGAAGATACTCTTGAAGTACATGCCCACCAATAAGTAAACACAATAGGCTACTCTCGCCAGGAAACGGAAAGACTACTTCCAGATGGTGAACACCTACATAGAGAATCCAGCATTAGAGAGGGATATGCACTAGAAGAAAACCTACAAACAGATTAATGATGATGTAGTTAGAACGCTACCTGAGAGTACGTTGTTTCGTAACCTTCGGATTCAAAACACAATGAGCAGGGTACTTTATGTATGGCATATGCGGCATCCAGCAAGTGGATACGTGCAAGGGATAAATGACGTGGTGACTCCGTTTGTTATTGTCTACTTGAGTGACTTTGCCAAAGTTAACTATGAGACACTTTAGTAATGCAAGGAGCTGGAGACGTTGCCAGAGGAAGATCTGAAGAAGGTTGAGGCAGATTCGTACTGGTGCTTGAGTAAAATACTGGATGGGATACTGGATAATTATACGTCTGCTTGGCCAGGGGTGCAGAAGTCGTATCCTCATTTGTTTTAGATAATTAAGAGGGTTGATGGAGACCTGGTGACTCATTTTTAGGAGGAAAATTTTGAGCTTTACCATATGTATCTTAAATGGATCACTTGTCTGTTACTACGTCAATTCACTTCGAAGATTGGACTCCGTCTTTACGACACTTACTTATCGGACGACACTAACTACTCAAACCTTTGTTTGTATATAATGGCAGCAATAATACTGAAGTACGCCAAGAAATTTAAAAAGATGAGCTATGACTAAATCATGTACTTCCAGCAGAACATGCCAACCAAATAGTGGAAATAGTAAGATCTTACAATAGTCATTGCGTAGGCATATACCTACCAGGGGCTTTTCTAAAAGTGATAGGTCTAAAGACTATATTATATCAATTTAGAAACTATGAAAAGCACTAGTATTGTCCAGGGCCAGGCACTACTGTTATGCTGTCGCTTAGGCCTTTGCGTTTAGCATTAGTGAACCTGTTTGCGATTCCAGGATGGAACTTATTCTTTATTTAGGCCTTAGTTTCATCTGCATCATTTCAAACTTACATTGGGCAGGACCTGGACTCAGAGGCAGTTTGTCTTTGACTAACCGAGGCAGTATTGAAAACTTGGTTGTTGGCGCAGACTAAAATCTTGCTACAAAGTTCTTACAGTCGTGGTTGATAGGTTGAACCTGGTTGTAGGCTCCTGGTCCTGGCACCTTCTTTATCCAATCATCACTCTTATCCTCAAATTTGGCTCTCATTGAGTATTGAACATGGGTTTCTGGAGGGTGTGGGCTGTAACTATTTGGTGCAGGCACTTTATCTGTATTCGACAGAAACATGGAGTTAGTCTTGATATCCTACATCACGCAAAAGTGTACTGCTCTGCCAAGACCAAAGCTTATGCCTACTTTCTTAGCGAGATTAAATTCACTATTAATTTAGTATTGGCTGGGAGATGGAGTAGGGTTCTTCGTCTGCGAAAGGTCCACCTTATTGCCGTAACCCAAGCTAGTTCCTCTCCTAGCGAGAGTAGTAGGGATATCGTAGAAGTGGGAATGTATTCTGAATGAAGAAGGGTTTACATGTGTTTGTCCTCTGAGAAACGCGGTGTTTTGGTGAAGGAATACTGCATCTTTGATATGGAGTTGTTAAGCTGGTTGTCATGAATAATCTCGGGGTTAAGGGAGCTCAGACTGCGGTTACTTTTGATGGACTTATTAATGGTTTCCTTCTCGGTCATAATTTTATTGATATAAAGTAGACCAACTAGGAAATAATTCACTATTCTGAATTTTAAATTGGCGAAAAGAGAAATACTGTGTTACTGATGGACTCATATGGGGTATTTAAGTTGGCAACGAGGATGATGTAAACATTTACTTCATCAAGTGCAAAGTATTTTACAAAGATGTATAGAAATACAGTAAAATAATCAATACAGCGAGACTTAGTGTACGATACAAAATTATTGGTCGATATTAAATTAGTTGTATTAATTGATGGACTCAAGCACCTCCAGTCTGAACATGTCAATCTTCAACCAACCACTGGATGAATCGAAATATGATCTAAATCCAAGGTTGGGAACACAATCCAAAAAGAAAAGTACTCTTCGTAACCGAATCCTAGAGAGCAGCAGCTCTAACCACGACACGAGCTTCGAGAACTTTGAAATGGACTTCAGCGGTCCAACGGAGTCTCAATTATTCTATCACAATCCTCTCAATCAACGCAAATAGCCCGAGGATACATCGATTAAACGGGAAGCCAGAATATGGGAATAGTAGAAGAACCTGGAGATAGTTTCGGGAGTTAAGACCTAACTAAATAAGCCAGGGCATATTAAGAAAAGGACATCAGTCTTCATACAGATAGATAATTTTTTCGAGTACTACGAAACGCAGTTAAGCGCTGTCTATCTAATGCATTGGCTATCACTACACAAGGAGAGTGCTTAGTACACGTTGAATAAACATGTCGAAGACTACTTACTAATGCTCAAAGGACTATTAATCCTTATTGATCTGTAGAAACAACGAAAATAGCATAAAGTTAAGAGCGATGAATAACAGGAATTAGTTTAGGATGTCAAGCTCTTCATCCAACATCTATTCCGAGAGTTGGTAGGGTTGAGATCGAAATTCAGTTAGGAAATTATCTTTCTGTATGAAGACAACCAATACCGATAAATAGCCAACAAAATAATTAAGAATTCTCAGAAGACTTACAGTATATTTACGTTGGAATAGATAGAGCCTGCGTTTAATAAGGTTCTCAGCCACAAATACTCTAGACTCTCAGATAAATTCAGGAAATATCAACAATAGAAGAATTAAAACGGTCTAAAGAGTGTCATGAGAAGGCTTCTTCTGATGGTTCTGTGCTGTGGAGCAAGTGATCTCTTTGTAGAGGGGTAGCTGCAATAAAATTTCAAGGAATATTTCGAGCACAATCAATAACAAATTAAGCGGACCTACGTTAAAGGAGAGGAGCTTGAAGAGTACATCATGAATGGTAAGATTAAGTTAATTACATCGCATCATGCTAGACTTAAGGAAAAACTAAAAATATCAAGCAAGATTTATAAATGATTCTTCGAACCCTATTGTACTTGTGTAGTATTGTCAGTAGTATCATTCTTGCTTGCTGACCACATAAGATGCCCTTATGTTGATAAAGCAACCGTTGAAGAACTTTAAATTTAAATCTAATATCTTTTATCAGTAGCGAACGTTGAGCAGGTTTTCGATTTGCTTAGTGGTTGTAGGTATCGTAATGTTATCTATGAACTCAATATGAGCATATCATAGGAAGTAAATAGTTGTTGCAGTATTAGCAATTTTAGAATCCAACGAAACGTTTTTTGAAAATCGTTTTCTAAATGAAAAGCCGATAGCAAATACATGTCCAACTGATATCCATAAGAATGATTAGTACAAGAGCCTATGACTTTGTTTACTATTTCAGACTCATGACTAAGACTCAATACCGAAATTACTCGAATTCATGCGAATTATAAACGCACTCTTCCGGTGCAAATAAGCATTAATTATGAAAATACAAGTCAAAGAGAATAACAACATCATCTCCACTCTGAAACCCTTCATTATTGGGGCTCTTTCAGGAAGTATGGCTTCATGTGTCATACAACCTGTAGATACAGTTAAGGTACAAGGAGAGTTATTTAGGTTCTCATTCAAACAGCAAAATAAGATGCAGGCAGAGCCTATGTGAATGTATCGCCCTTCTCCATTGCCAAAACTGTCATCGATAGAAGTGGGTTTTTAGGTATTAACTGTCTTATTTAGCCCTTTACAAAGGATTGGATGCAGCTATCATCAGACAGTTCGTCTACTGCAGTGCCCGTCTGGGTGTCTATAGGAAAATTTAGGACAATATAAAAACAGAATATGGGAGAAACTTGACTCTTGGCTAAAAAATTGGATGGTCGATGTTCTCAGGGGCTTTCGGGTCTTTCATAGCAACACCAACAGATCTCGCCTTGATTAGGTTTCAAGCTGACAATAATCTTCCTGTTGATAAGCGAAGAAATTATAGAAACGCTGTGGATGCTCTCAAAAGAATTTACTTAGAGGAAGGATTGAGGAAGATGTGGACTGGAGCCACCCCTACTATCGTAAGAGCAATGGTACTGAATAGCTCTCAGCTGGCCACTTACAACCAGACAAAAGAGGTTCTTCAGAAATATTATAATATCAAACAGTAGACGGGATCAATCAGATTAATGTCATCGATGTTGGCTGGAGTAGTTACTGCAGTCTGTAGCCTGCCATTCGATAATATTAAGACTAAGATGATGAGGATGAAGAACAAACAGGGTGTACAGCCTTACAATGGATTTATTGACTGCTTTAGGAAGAGCATCCGTAATGAGGGATTGCTTGGACTATGGGTAGGGTTACCTACCTTCGCTTGCAGGAACGCTCCTGGTGCTATGATTGTTGTGCTAGCACAGGACTTTCTACACGACCTATTTAGAAAATGCAACTACTGATATTTATTACTTCTATTTACATAATCTGTGAAACATAATATAATGGTGGAAGGTTGAAAATATATATTTTGTGATTCATTTGATTAACACTTAAGATGCAAACAAACAAACAGAATACAAAGTATTGGCTGGACTATGACATAATAGATATTAAATACAATGATTCAATTTCTGCTGATGGTAAATAAGCAAGGCCAGACGAGAATAGCCCAATACTATAATGAGATGACAGTAAAGTAGAGGACCACTCTGGAAGGAGAACTCATTCGTAAATGCATTTCCAGGAACGAGTCTCTATGCTCATTCATAGAGTATCGTGGATACAAAGTAATATACAGGAGATACGCCAGCCTATTCTTTATCATAGGTGTTAGTCCAGATGAAGAGGTAAGCATCGAAATAGACTCAGAATGAGATGGCGTTTTTGGAGTTCATTCATAATCTAGTGGAGACTCTTGATAAGTATTTTGAGAATGTGGTAATACTATAACAATACGCAGTGTTAACTGGACATCATGTTCAATATAGAAAAGGCGCACTACATTTTGGATGAGATGATTGCGAATGGGCAGATTGTAGAGACAAATAAGGCACTTATCTTGGCACCTTTGCATGTGCTTGATAAATTCACAGAGTGATTGTTGTGTGAACTAATGAAAAATAATATTTAGGGAACGCAGAGGAGCAGTTATTGAAAATGTAGATAATATTCGTACAACATCAGAAAATATGCTATTGCAATAAATAGTTGAACTGAGTTTAGCAAATCCTGCTGAGTGAATAACCTAATTAGCATATAAACACATTTAAGAAATAGATTATTTAAATTGATTCCAATTTCAGATTAGCAAGTATAAAAGGGTCGTCGGCCAGAGGATAAATAATAATTTGGATGTCAAGTTATTGGTAGTCTGGCTCTGAAGGTCAGCCTAGTCCGAAGAACACTCAAAGCAGATTTGAAAGCGAAAGTAACCCAAGGAGGAATTCGCTCAACTAAGTTCACAATCCATAAAACGTGAGGAGGAGGCTTGATTACAGTTCAACAAACAAAAAGGGTAAATAATTCAGTTAGTTCGAGCCTAATACTCATGGTCGGACTTCTTTAGCACAACAAGTAAATACTTCACCCATACAAAGTTTGCACCCTTTGGCAATGTCGACTTATGTTGCTAATCAGTCATGCCAGCACTCTCAGTAGCAGACATTTAAGATTAGCCCTTCTAATCGACTTGAGGTAACACATACTGAGAAAAATCCGATGAATCTCTTTTCAATCAAACAATCGAATCAACCTGCACTCAGCACAAGCACTTATGTTGTTGAGAGTTGTCTTCCTGCTTCGAACAGCACAAGCGCTCAAAGCTATAATTCGTCTAACATCCCGCCAACCAATACACAACATGTGGCACAGAGTCTAAATTTTTCACTAGTTAACATGCAACACATGACACAGGGTTCAAACATACCTAGTCAACCCTTAATTAATCACCAGTTCAACACCCACAGTTAAACTTGCCTTCCTTCCCAGAATCATTTTGCAAGCATACAACAAAACATACAACAGATCCAAGCTCCCACCCAATCCCATACATCGAACGCCCAACTCAGAGAAAGATGTATAAAGTTAATCAACTAGATAAGAGTTTTTGGCTTGGCTCCTTGGATTGATATCAGTCCTCTTCAAGGATTTACCATAGGTGTAGTACAACCCAACAGATCAGTTCTTGCTGTACCTGCTATTCAGTATGTCTACTAAATGTAAGCAGAAAAGCATAGGCCAAGGTACGAACCAGATCCCAGGTACTTCGAGGCAGTTATAGCTAAGAATTGGCGTACAAAGTAGTGGGAAACTATCTACAGACCTAGGAATTGTAATTGATTCTGCTTGGCATAACTAAAAAATTCAATACTAAATCTTCCTACATAACCTATTTGATACACTCTCAATTAGTTTGGAATAAAGATCATAAATTTAATATTAAATAATGACTACTTCAAAATAGCCTGCTTCTTCCTCTCCGACTCGACTTTACAACCTCTCGCCCGAGAAGTATGGACGCGCGGCCTTCAGAGAACTCACCTACACTCCCGAAAAGCTGACCTAGAACTTCCTCTACAAGGAGGTCACCGTCACCAAGAAGATCGAGGTGGAAAAGCAGCGCATCAGGGAGCTGGAGTCACAGTGCTCGGTGCAGGAGGAGAAAATCAGACAGCTGGAGACCGAGATTGACACTGTCAAGAAGTCTCTCACTCTGCAGATCGACATGTACCGCCAGATGCTCAAGGAGCAAGAGGAGGAGAAGCACCGCCACATCAAGCAGCTCCAGACCACCTACAACATCGAGATCAAAAAGATCCTCGACGAACACGAACAAGACTCCAAGGTTGCTCAGGCCGAAAAGTAAGAGCTGTAGGCCCGTATTGAGGAGCTGCTAAGGCAGATCGAAGATCTGGAGTATCAGCTGCACCATGGCAACGAGGCCAACCAGGACCTCGCCAAGAACCTCGAGCTCACCTCTCAGAACCTCAGGAACACAGAGTAAAAGCTCAGAAAGGCAGAGGAACTCAGTCGGATCAACCAGGAAAGGGCCAATAGTGAGATCGCAGGCCTTAACAAACAGCTGGAGAAGGAGAGAGCAGGGTTCAAGCTACAGCTGGAGAGCACTCTCAACGAAAAGGCCAGAGAAATCGACAACCTGAGGAAACTACATGAGACTGAGCTCGACAAAATGGAAAACAAGAGGTCAGCGGAGATGGCAGCCAAGAACCTTGAGCTAAAAGAGCTGGCGAATACATTTTAGGCCGAGGGAAGACGACTGGACGAGATCATTAACCACAAAGATCGAGTGAATACCAGTCTTACCAACGACCTAGCCAAAGAGAAGGACACCAACGCAAGTCTGACAAAGCACTATGAGGCCGAGATCAGCGGACTGCTCCATACCAAGTAAATGTTGCTCGCAGACCTTGATCGACTCACCCAGGAAAGAAACGTGCTGTCGGCTGACTGTCAGACTCTGGAGCTAGAGCTTGGGAAGACCCATAACCAAAGTTAGATCGTGATTTCGAGTCTCAAAGGGGAGATCAGCCACAAGAATGCAGACTTGGTCAGGGAGAACGAGAGACTGATGCGGACTGTCGATAACTACGAGAACGAACTGATGTTTTTGAAGGACGAGAACAGCAGGGCGTATCACTTGAAGGCGGTAGACACCACTCGCATAAGAGTAACCACCGATAAACTGGTCTAGGAAAACCACGACCTGGTGTTCGAAGTCAAGAACCTGCGGTAGGTGCTGATGGAGAGCTCGATGGAGATGGAGAGGTGCAAGGAAGAGTTCCTCAGGCTCGACCGGTAGAAAGACAAGCTGATTCGCGTCAACCACGACATCTAGGCAGAGAACCTGCGTCTCAAGGCGCTGCTGACCGAAAGAGACTTGGAAGCGAGGCAGTGGCGAGACACCTACGTCGCGTTGAAATCGCGATATTGAATTTCTCCATAATTTTGATAAATGACTGTTGATAGAAAAGAGAAAACAAAAGGTAAATATTATTTGTAGCCACCACTGATAAATTGTGGGCAACAATCACAAAAAACTGCCATGGCAGGATCAGATTCCTTGCCCTATTGCATGTATTGGTAAATGGAAAATTGAGCTGTAAGCTCTCCATACGTTTATATGTTCGTATCCTCTATCTTTCCCTTTGGAGATCGGTCCATTTCCAGATTGCGCAACAGTGCAGCTCCTGCTTCGGCCTAATCTAGATCCTTCGCCGCTCACCCTGAGTCATCTATGCTGCTCCACGAGCCTTCCTGCTCTTTTCTTGAAAGAGAGACGTTAAACTAATAACAAAACAATTAAAAAATCAATTAAATATAATATATAAAGTTATGGTGATCAAAACCGAGTTGTGTTCATACTCCGAGTGGAAGATCTATCCTGGCCACGGCCAGAGGTTCGTCGCCAAGGACGGCAGAAGCTCCCTGTACCTGAGTCGCAAGGCAAGAGTGCTTGGTCTGAAGTACACCCGATTTTATGCAGCAAAACTAAGGCACAGAAGATCAAGTGGACGACCGCTTGGCGCCGTTACAACAGAAAGACCAACCAGAACGACGCTGGCAAGAAGAAGAAGAAGAAAGTCTTCAGAAAGGAGAGAGCCATTGAGGGAGTCACTCTGGAGTCCATCAAGAAGCTGAAGACAGCTAAGCCCGAGGACAAGAAGGCCCTTGCACAGGAGGCCATCCTCGAAATTAAGGACAGGAAGAAGACTCAGATTGAGAAGAAGAGGTCAGAGCGCAAGGGTACCGATAAGACCAAGGCTCAACAAGCCAAGGTGCAGGACAAGATCTCTCAAAAGACCAATAAGAAGGCAACTGGAGGAAAACCCAAGAAATGACTGCCATATTTAAATTACCCTTATGGAACATGCTCATATAACGAGAAAAAATGCCTTGATTAAGTTAGTGGATTAATATTTAAAAATCCATGGAAAAAATACTTAGAATTCAGAATTAGATATCTCGAAAGGTCCAAGATCATAACAAAGTACTCAGTAGTTGATTTAGGCAGCTTGCAAGCACAATCTCAGGGTCGATCAGAAGCTTATTCAGTGTAAAATTGCAATGGGAATTTCTAATGAGTTGATCGAGGGTCAGTATGCGATGATTGGCGAGTAGGATGTGCTGTACTACATACCAAACATGCTAATTATCAGAAACATATCCTCTAATACTAATATATTTTTAGCCAAATAAGAGAGACTTCAGAACGTGACAGCACTAGCTTCCAGTTACAAAGACTAGAACCATCGGAATTTGGTCATAGTAGCAGGGTAATCTTCAAGCCAGTCTTAGGACAAAAGAGCCATCTTGACACTGATTTAAATAAGAAAAGAGGGCATACCCTAATGGCGAACATTAAACTCTCAGCATCGAGGTCGAATTCTACAGATATAAGTAAACTATCAAAGATTAGTTTGTGCGTGCCTGATTGAGCAGCAAGTAAGTGGACTACCGACCATAGTAATATGGAGGCTGGGTAAAGACCAGATGCTCCTCAACTATAGTTTCAAGAACCCTGAATGCTTCAAATTTATTTTAGATCTAAATAGCGAGAGACAACTCTACACGATAAGCTAGAATTGTTTGAAATTGTGGGAGATAGGAGGACAGGATAAGGGATTGAAGGAGGTGAGTTGTATAGTGAGAGAGAATAAGAGTGGCCATCTGAAAGATTTTATTTGGGTGATGGTTGGAGATCACTGGGTACTGCTAATTCTAAAGGAAAGTACACTTATTGTGGTGT
>JAOXNN020210788.1:0-18522 GCA_028571205.2 Hydropsyche betteni | reverse complement strand
TAGTAGTCAGCATGTTGATTAAGATATGAACTAACACATTATAATATATTAGTTTATATATTATTATTTAACATGTAGTGCGACAGACACATACAAGAGTTATTCTTTTCTACGTAGGGGGAGCCACACATCGAAGTTGATCCAACTACCGTCCTGTGGGTTGTATTGTAGTCACAAGTCATGGTTGAAGTTGTTGAGTTACAATAACAACCATCTTTGCAAACACAGACATTCTAGTAAAGGCTGTATGGGGGCTTACACTGGCACACCGAGATATTTTTAAATGACAGTTTTATCACTCTGAGTGTTTAAGCTGTACAAGAAACACAACCTGAGTTGTTACAACTACATCCTTGTGGACAGGCATAGCAACTTTATTGTTCGGAGTCCTAATAATAGCTAGTTGGAGACATTGCTGAAAGGCAGGAGCATCTTCCATTATTGTAGTACAGGTTGGCCTTACAAACGCAAACGTAAATGTCTTGATCGGTATTGTAGTATATTTCAAAATTAGGAGGGCATGAAGCACAACCCTTGCTGTAGCAGGTTGAGCAGTTCTGTGGACAGCATGCATCTGCGGGTGGTTACTTCTAGATGAAACCACTGATACATGGACACACTGATGATTATTCAAATGCCCGTTGATAAGTTGTCAGACACAGGAGACAGCTAAATGTACCGGAAGTGCAGTCGCAGCCACTTGGGCACTGGTTTGGAGCAGTTCCTAGCACAATTACAAGTACAATAGATAGCACTAAAAGTTTGTTAAGCATGATAATATTATTGCCTATATTCAAATTGCCAATTAAAGTATTTACAAATTAAAACAATCAATTGCTGAGAGAATGAATTACTGAATTGAGTTTCTTATGAATTTTCTGCAGGTCCTTGGAGATCTCGATGAGTTTAGCTTCATAAGGATGCCTTCTTTACGTTCTAAACTCCTCTATCATGTTAGGAACATTGTCATCAGATACATTCCTCTATCTCGCACATGTAAGGGCCATCTTCTTCTTAACTGCGTTCCTATTCATTTCCTACCCCATCTGCGGAAACAGATATTTGAATATTCTGTCGTAGTCCTCTTTCCTTAGGCTTAGCATTTTGGATGTTGTTGTGGTTTTGAACTGGGTCTTTCTTCTATCCTCCAAAATCATGTCTATCTACCCGAAGATGCACCAATCTAAAGGCTTGGTTAGTGTCTACTGGTTAAGCACTAACCTTACTTCTCCTTACTGGTAGAAATAGATGACTTCGGGCTATTCGTTCATACCAAATAGTAGGGAATCAGGTTCTAGAGTCTACTCCTTCAGAGCCAGACACAGCTCTCCCACAAAATAAGTGTTTTTCTTCTGTAGTCTGAGGTAGGGCGTCTTTTCAATCCACTAGTAATAAAGCTCATAAGAGAGAACCGACCTCATAGTTAATGGCAACTTTAGGAGGAACTCCCTCTCCTCATTAACCTCCTCATTATCAATGGACTCGAACTAGTTCTTGATGATTTTGGCTTTCTCCTCATCAATCTTGAGAGTTTTACTCAAGTTCTTAATAAAATTCTTCTTCTCGTCCTTGCGAAGACTATATGGATCTGGAGGTACCTGGCCGTAGTGGAGTTTCGGATGCTATTGATGATGTACCCACAAATAAGGGAATAGGAGACCACTCCCATCTGCATCAGAATTATGGTTGTGATGTACTCAGGTAGAGTGGCAGGTACCATATCCCCAAAACCCAAAGTAGCTGCAGTCACTAAGATAAAGTACCCAGAGTTTATGTACAGCATCCCATTGCTTTCTCCCAACATGTACCTACTTCTCCAACTTTTGGGGTCGTCTACATAATTGAACTCTATACCTCCTTGCAATCGAACCACAAACAACCAGATACAGATGAGCACGTGAAAGTAGATGAGAAAGTTTATTGTTTTATGCAACTTCCCCTGGAAATCAATAATCACCCGATTCATAGTTTGACAGATGGAGGGACTAATAATTATCTCATATCCACCGCTTATCAGTATGTTCACTAGACGCAGAATAGACAGGTCGAAGTTCCACCAAATCTCGCTCGGAAGAATACTTACAAAGTCTAATAAGAATGGCCCTTTCAAGTAGTTCCACGCTATTCCCTGGCTACTCGTGCAGATGTCTCCATCCTCAGTCACGAAGCTTGTCCTAAACTTACAGGCCATGATAAACAGGTAGAGAACATCTGTAGTCCAACTCAGTATCACCAATGGTGAAGTGAGTTAAGCTAACATCCCGAAAGCTATCTCGATTGGAGTTAAGCTGGCATTGTAGAGGAGAATGAGCCCATGTAGTATCTTAACACAGCTATCGAAAGTAGAATTTTGTATTATGACATTCCAGGGAACAGTAAAGTCAACCTACTTGTCGCTCACAGTAAAGTTTTGGTTGGCCTCAGTATTAAGGTACTCGATCTAATACTCTGAGTTGGTTAGTTTGCGTCCCCCGAAAGTCACCATCTTCTTCATACGCAGAGGACTAAGATTGTAAGTAAGTTCGTGCATATATTAATTTAATGATAATATGCTGTTAGTAGCCATTATCAGTATAAAGTTTACTGCCCTAATCCTATTTATCCCTATTCAACTGTATCCTAAAAGTGTTTTGCATGACATTGGTATGATAGTAAGATAGTTGGCTATTTATATAGGTTGGGTCATCTATCAAACATCCTTCGGGGTCTCTTCCTTAGTCTCTCTCTAGTCCTTCTTCTCAGCCTTCTCCTTCTTATCCCCCAGAATCACCCAGTCGTACTGGTAATCATATTTGTATCCGCTCTTCTGGAACAACTCTTTGAACATGTTTCTCAGGAAGTTGTAGTCGGGCTTCTCCTCGAATTTTAGATTCCTCACGTACATTAGGTACTTCATAAACTCGTTGGGGTAGCCCTTGCACAGAGTCTCAATGGAAGTCGTCAGCTTCTTCTCCTTTATCCTTTCGTACTTGTCTTTCTTATTATTGGCTTTCAGACTCTGCCAGGGGAGCATCCCCCTGAGGAAATACAGTGCAACATAACCAATCGATTCCAAATCGTCTCGGCGACCTAAACCTAAGCTAAGTTGTACTTTGCTCAACACCGAGATGAGTATTGATGGAGGCGTACCTGGCTGTTCCAGTCAGATTTTTGCCCTCTCGATATGGAATGTGTTTCCCTTCCTTCTGGATGTATCTCTTGGCGAGTCCGAAATCCAGCAGGAAGATCTTGTGGGCAGTCTTATTGAGACCGACGCAGAAGTTGTCGGGTTTTATGTCACGATGGAGGAAGTTTCTGCTGTGGATGTACTCAATTCTCTGGATCATTTGGTCGATGAGCATGAGAACGCTCTTAAGTGAGAACTTTCGGAGAGTTTGATTGAACAGAGACTAGAGCGAGGGGCCCATGAGGTCCATAACCAGGACGTTATAGTCCCCTGAGTGATTTAAATTCATACCTTCCGTCGAACAGTAGTAGACGTTTGGAATGCCCTTGTCGATAACGGTGGAGTCGTTGTGTAAATAGTTGTAGAGCTTGCATTCGTAAATGAGCTGAGGGTGGTCAGAACCGACTGGCTCGAGCTTCACGGCCACTTATAGATTCGTTCGCACGTTGACAGCTTGGTAGATTTAACCGAAGGCCCCTTCGTCGATCTTCCTGATGATCTTAAAGTTCTTGCCCACTCTTTCCAGCATCTGCGGCATCTCTAAAAATAAGTTAATATATTATTTTCGAAGTTGCACCCTCAATAACACATATATACTCTATTTCCCTTAACTGAATACCTGCCCAAAACCTTCATTTAACCCCTTTGCCTCATAACCCTACCCAGAAACCCTATAATCTCCTTCGTTCGGAAGCGGCAGAAGGGCAATCTTTTGAATTATTCGTCAACGGAATATAGATTGTTTATGTTTGGATTATACGCAGTTCAGGAACTGGTGCCTCCCTTAGTTAAATAGTTTTGGCGGTTATTTGCAATAAAAGCAGCAGAATACAGGGGCACTAATATTCTATTATCGATTATTCTCAAAAAATTTCAAATAATTTTAACTCACTCTATGCTCCTGTTATAAAATCTCCGACACAAAATATCAGCATAAAATCATAGCGACCTCTTCAGAAGTTCATACCATAGTTTAGGTACTTCACCCCCAGTTTCTTGTTTAGCTCTGACTGTTATTGGTACTTACTGACGGCATCCCGGGCATCTAGCTGCTTTAAGGCTATCATCATTAAAATAGGACATAGTTATGCTAAAGTAGTATCTTTGGAGCCTCCTGACCAAGGCTTTACTAGTATAGTATTAGCTTTGCTCCGCTAACCCATACTCGTATCCACTATCAAAACCTTACTGAGGTCTCTTCCCAGTCGACTTGAATCCTTCGAATAGCTCGTATTAGACTGAATTACTACATATTGTACTTTAATAGCGTGATGAAGGTACAGTTTGTGCTGGACGCGTTTCTTCTTATCGAGTGCTTCGAATATTTTAGCCATTTGGTTAGGGAAAGCAGCACTAAAGCCCACTATTTCGAAGTATTGAGACAACTCCTCCAAAAAGTGTTGGCTGTAGGGTCGAAGATGAATTCCATCTTGCTTTTTGTTTAGACACATCACTTGCAGAACATCAACTACCAGTGTATATGGTTTTTAGGTTGGAGGTGGCAGGTAAGGGTTGGGTGCTACAGCAAGAAAAGGTATTTTGTGTTCGATATCGCACAAATTTACAAAAAAAGCCATATATTCCAGTATGAAGTAGAATGTCTGTTCCAGAGTGAACTTGGAACTGTTATTGAGGAACTTGTTGAGGTTCTCGAAGAATAGGTTATCTAGTCTGGACAGTTTGAAGAGAGTCGTAAGGATGATTTAGTTGTTATCTTTAAGAAGTTAGAAGCATTTGTTTAGGGATTATTTGTTGCAGAGGGCCCACACCTATTTGTGTTAGAGGCTCATTTTAGATTGGGAGTGCCCCTGATCGTGGGTAACAACCTTCAATATCACCAAGTAACTATTAATTGCGTATCTTATGAGGTTAGACAAGTACTTGTAGGCTTCGCTGCTCTTATCCACCGAAAAGGCAAAAGCTACGATTATTACACATACCCTCTAATAAAGCAGCGCCATTTTAAGTGTTTTCTTTTTATGGAGGGGAACTCTAAACGATTCTATGTTATCCAGCCTCCCAGACGCTATCAGCTATAAGTAAGCTTTAATTGACTTGACGATGGTATTACTTCTGAGATTCGACTGGATGCTCCTAAGGGCATAGTAAGCTTGAACATACATAGCGACATCAAAAGCCTGTACCCCTTCCTAAAGGTTAGTGACATTAAGGCCTAGTCCACTCTCAGTAGGAGTAGGATCCTCTCCTTTAAAAGGCTTATCAGGTTCATCATAGTTTTAAGGTTGATTAAGAATTACCCCTGGTTCATCAGTTTTATAGCTAAGTTAGTTGAGCTCACGAAAAGGTTCCTGCTAGGCATCGAACCTCCGAATAATCGACGATTTAAGACTCGACTGTTTAGATGAAGGTTGCGCCTGGATCTCCTTCGCCAGAAACTCTTTCATACTATCATCATCAAAATCCTTATCCATTACCTGCACCATCTCAACAGCTGTCGTCTGTATTCCCTCCTCCACTGTCTCCACCACAGGCTCTTGTACTCGCATAATAGGAGTGAACACCTTTATCTTTCCTACAGGTTTCCAACCATTCTCGATTTATTTCTGCCTTTTATTCGTAGCTGTATCACTCAAAGCAAACTGTGATGCCTGGGACGTACCATCCGATACATGACTCCACATCTAGTTGCATGCTGAAGGTAAGTAAGTTTTGCCCATAGCTTCATTAGGCTCTAGGGTCTGTTCAGACTCGTTCTTCTCCTCCAACATGGGAGTTAACTTTATTTGCCTGTATAGCCAGTCATAGTCGATATCGTTGTTATGCATTTTAGTAGCTTGCCCTGCAAATGGTAAGGGTTGTAGCTGTACGGTCCGAGGTTTAGTGGGCTCGTTGTACTTTGGTTTTAGAGGGGATTGGATCATCATGCTTGATGTCTCTACCATGCTAATATTTAGGGGTTTAGATGTGAAGGTGCTTCTGCCTCTCAGCTTAGGCAACTATTCCTAAAGATAATCCTAATTCTTCTCCTCGAAGTTGAACTTGTGAGGTTTGGCTTCAGATCTGAAGCTCTTTCTATCGTCGTCTGAGTGGTTGAACTAATCCTCTGTGAATACACTGGGACGGTGGTTTTTTATTTTGGGTGTCCTTAACTGCACTTCCGTCATTAATAAAATTGGATATACACTATCACTATTGAAACTAGCTGCTGGCGATCTGCTGAAGAATACTACCTACTGTGAACTACCGTACTTAGTCTCCTCTTTCATAAAGGAACTACAGTACTTTCTTTATCTGATCGAATTTGCTCTGGGTTTATTACAGCCTATTACGCGCTTGCTGAAGCTCATCTTTCCTGCGTGTTTTCTCTTATTTGCATGTAGAGATATATCCGTTGATAGTCTACAGAGTGGCCTACTTCACGTTTTAGTCGCGCTCGATGTTTCTAATAACCGCCTGTACGTCAAGCTTATTAAGTAGAGATTGCTATTTTGACTACCGACTAGAGTAGGCTCTCTGATTGATGTTTAGTCTTGCATAGTTCTGCTTAGTCAGAGATTTCTTTATCACGCTTGTCTCGTACGCTTACTACTCGCTATCTATGATCATATGTGGTTCGTACTCCTCTATAATTTAAACTCCGTCGGAATCCTCATCCACTATTATCACTTGCTTCTGACGCTGCTTCTGACGCTACTCTGACTCGTCTATAACTATCTAGATGTATTCCTTAACTTATTCCTTGATACGAGGCTACTCTTCAGATTTCATGTGCTACTGAGAATTCTCCTCGATGATTATTAGATTGGAAATATTTTGTGGGGGTTTGTGTTACAGTAGGTTGTCTCGTTTAAGTTGCTACAGGGACTCCATACTGTTTATAGTCTCTTCGACCTCATGACCTTTAAATACGCTATCCAGACAGGCAGATTTGATGCGCTAGGAATCCCCATCCTCAACCTCTGTTAGGGTACTACTCATATTTTTGAGCATGGTGGGTGGGACGGCCTGCTCGTTAAATTCCATCTTCCCCTCAATCTCCTCCATTTCTTTCTAGAGGTTAAACGTCTTTTTGTTCGTGCCTCTCTTCTTAAACATTCAATTATAGCTACTCTCGTATATAATTAATCTTCATTTGGTTGGAGGCTTCCTCTCCAGTTAAGATCGGGCTCCAGGGTAGGCTTCGTATAAGAGACCCAATACTACTCTGGTTGCCTTCTTCTGGGCCTATTTGTTGTTTACATCCTTGCCAAGACCCACTATTTTCATCTTTGAGCTTGTGAATTTATTGGGGCCGAAGGAATACTCGCACTCATAGGTCACTATCTTCTAGACTTCGCCCAGCTTCTTAAAAAATGGGTTGGCTTGCTTAACCCTATCCTCCAGCTGAGTGAGCTCAGTTTTGGGATCTAAATCCGCTATAAATGCTTACACTTCCTTACTAACTTTTAGAGTGTTCTCATTAATTATATTCATGGCACATTATCCTAATCCCCGATTAGAAACGAATCGGAACGATTGCTCCCAAATCCTATTACTTTCAGCATCTTCCAATGGTCTTTAGATGGAACCCAAAACTGCTGATAGCTATTCAAATAAAACTGACTCTTACTTTTGGGTTATTCCATTCGCAACGCAAACTAACTCGAAGATCGACTGCTTGAGTTTGCGAAGCTCCCCTAACAGTGTTTTCTAATAGATTTTGAAGATGCACCTAAGAAGGATTCTGCTATCTGTAATCTACTGTTTGATGTAGTTCTAAGTGTTGGCAAGTATCCTCTAGCATTCAGCCAGTTTGAACCTGTTGGAGAAGTACACTTCCTGGATGACCAGCCCCGCCAAATACTTCCCTCCCTGTTCTTCGGCTATTCTTATCCGCTGGGTCTACAGAGCCCCTTAGATTGGTCTCTGCGCCAGTTGATTTTATTGGAATATCTCGTCGATGAAGTATTTTTTGAGCGAGGTGAAGTAAGCCGAAAAGCTGTTTGGTTCAAAATGGAACATGAGTATGGCTCAAAATGATATGTAATTCAAACGATTATAAATTAGACTAATAGAGAGGTGGGTTGAGTGATCAGATGTTAAAGTATCCGCACGGGAGTTGGTACAGGTCTGTTTATCATCAGTTGCTCAACATATATTTTATTATTTTGTTGGAATCCCTCTGTGCTATCAACACTTATAACCTCCAACAAACTTAGTTAGTTTTTGCATACAATATTCTGAGTACTCACTAATTGAATCCTTGTTAACTAACCATAATTAACCCACCATTTTGAAACTCATATTATAAATCATAATTGAAACTTAATGACCTAACTCTCGTCCTAGGTACTCCTATGGATAAGATCCCTCAAATTAAGTAAGGAAATCACCAGCGTAAAGGATTTCTAAAACGGGTTCTACTTCGGGGAGATCTTTAATAGGTTGGGTCTCAGACGAAACCGCATCTTCCATAACAAAGCCGATCTCAGCTGCGTATTCCATAACTACAAAACCACCAAGTAGCTGATGATGGATAACTTCGGAGTTGACATTCCCATCGATAACCTCATCTACAAAGCTAAATAGATCCTCACGCTCATCCGACAGAACGCCATCAAACAGGAGGAAATGCGCAAAGAGTTCGATAAAACCAATCAACAAAGCAGCTTCCAAGCTGAGCAGCTGCAGAGCATGAAGAGAGAGCTCACAGGCCAGCTGGGAGTTACACATTCAACTGGTAATATGCCGAAGAAAATATTGGATATCGAGACTAAGCTGCAGAAGTATAGGGATGAGAAGATCAGGCATGAACTGTTGGCTTTGGAAGTTCGGAAGAAGGAAATTATGGAGAATGAGAGGACTGTGTTCGATTTGAAGCAGCATCAGAGATCCCAACTGAGGAAGAACCACGAATTCGTAAAGACGATGGACTCCAAGATATACGAGGGATGGAGGAAGTTCGAACAGACCAAACATGAGAGAGTAGAGAAGTAGAGGAAGTTCGATGATTTCATGAAAAGCAAGAAACTAGCTCATATGAAGTCATTGAGAGACCAGGATGAGCGAGACTTTAAGGAGGGAGTTTAGACCTTCTAAATGAACTGCCTCAAATTGGGAATAGACTTAGTGAAGGATATCAATGCTCCAACTAAACCTTCCAAACCGTTTAATAATGTAGCGTTTATTGAGAGGATAAAGGATAAGTCTCAGAAAGAAGAGTTAGCCCGTAAGTAAAAGATCAAGCGAGAGAATAACACTCACATTTAACAGCAGATTGCACAACGTAAGGCAGAGTAGGTGTTCGGGTAGCAAGCTCTTATCGATAAATATTCCCAACTTATCACCAACTAGAGTGCAGGGTCAGCTGCTCACAGACTTTAACTATTTAGGAAAGCATTCAGCTATTAGAAGAGGCTTAAAGAGGCATCATCAAATGCCACTAAATAATACATAATAGAGTTCGATGCCCAGAAGTAGGCTGAGAGACAGTAATAGATGAAAGTAAAGAGGATAGAGTATATGGAGATCAACTACGAAGCTAAGCTCAAGAAGAGATCCAAACACTAGGTGTATGCTAGTTAAGTCCTCGACTCGATACTGGATCTCACTGAGTAGTGCTTCACCCAACAAAAACAGACTAACTCTCTGGAAATACCTTATAAGTTTTGGTTGACACTACTGGATAAGTTTATTGATGGTAGGCCAATAGGCAAATTCTCAGGTACTGCTGTTCCTAAACTCAAAAAGAGTGCTGTTGTCAGTTCCAAATAGTCAGAGAATATGAGAACTGAGTTTGAAGCCTACATTACACAGACCTAACAGTGGACACCATTAGAGCTTCAACCCAAAGATCTCACTTCATTTACACTTGCAGTGCCCATTTACAACCTTATCAGCACTGTCAATCCCGATGGTACCTCACCATCCAAACCCTAACTGCCTCTCTACATGCCTTTAAAGATTAGCATAATAGGGAATACTCTAAGCGGTAGAAAGACTCAGGCTCAGAAGCTGTGTTCGAAGTACGGACTTGTTTACATCGATCCATGGTAGGTGATAAAGTAGGCGATAACATTGAGCAACCCAGTGATAGTTGAGGATAAGAAGGGAGGCAAAAAGTAAGCGAAGAAGGCAGAGGAGTAGAAACCTTAGAAACTCCCTCTAAAGTAATTTGGAGCTAGAATTAAAGATACTATAAAGACTCCAGATTAAGCATCAACCTAAGTACTACTTTAGGCGATAATCCTCAAGATGAAGTAAAACTTTACAAATAAAAAGCCTAATTAAATACTGGAAGAGTATAAGTAAGCTGAGAAAAAGTAGGCAGATAGGTTCGCTCAGCAGATGAAATAGTTCGAGGATGCCTCCAAAAAGAAGAAGGACCCTAAAAAGCCAGCCTAACCCTAATAACCACCCAAACCACCCAAATACTTCTATACCAGAGGATTTGTACTGGTAGGATTTCCCTCAACCCTCGCTGAAGCCAAGCTATTTGAGAAGACTATCGGTGGGTACATCCAACCTTAGGAGTTAATAAACAAATAGGCTGAGGTTGAGAAAGAGAAGTACTCACTTCTGATTAAATTCCCAACCAAACAGATCGATACCAGCCTCAAATAGGGAACAATGGATTACCATTGTTTCCTACAGGCATCCAAATAGCAGATAGATTTAAGGAACCAGAATAGAAAGATGGATCCAACTACTAACCAAGTTTACCATATGACTTTTAACCCACCACCTACTGATGTTAAAGGACTGGTGGAAAGGTTAGTGGAGGTAGCGCCAGCCAAAATTCAGTAACTTAACCATAGCTAACTGGATAATTACTACCAGTATCGAGGGATAGAGAAATAGCACATAAAACTGTTGCAGACTATTAGTGCAGATTAGACTATTCCGAATGTATTTAAGTTGCTGGATGGTCATATCGACACTATGCTTAGTGTTAAGACTTCGAGACTCAAAATGATGGAATCAGAGTTGACAGCTAAAAATTAAAGCAAATAGTTGGAGCATAAGCAGGAAAAGCAGGAAGATACCGTTGGTGAAGTTGCACCTAAATAATCCTGTACTACAAAATAGATAGCTATTGGTGTAACCTAAGCAAGTAACTCATAAATAACACAGAAAAGCTATTAGAGATATTCAGATACCTCATCAAAACATACGAAGATGATCTAATGGATGTGCTTTACAAACTGAATCTCAGCCGAAATTAGTTTTTGGCACGTTATCAGGATGTGCAGCTCAGCTTCCTTGACATCATTCTGCGTCCTGATGACAAAATCGTAATTAATGACTAAATTAGCGAAAAATAAAGACATTCCAAGACCAGTACAACAAACTCTGGTAGGATAAGTAACCTCTCCTCAAAATAAACCAAGCTAAAACCCATTTACTGCAGAAGCTCGACGACTTGTACGATGGGTTATGGGAGTCTATCCGTGGGAAGAAGGACGAAGGTGTAGAGTTTCGTCGCAACTTAATGGAGTCTCCCTGGATAGACGGGTAACTAGGCACTATTGTGGATATCGCTTAGAGGATCATCCAGGTTGAGATAAACAGAACTACCGAGATGATAGAGTTCACCATTAACTTATAGATGGGCCAGCAGGGTAAACCCTTCGAAGACAACAACTAGCATTTACTTATTGACTCCAGCTTTGAAGATGGAAGTATTCCCATGAATGTAGATATCTCAAAGTAAAACGAAGGAGGATTTCCAAGGCTTTAACAACTTGAGATTAATCTGAAGAAGGTTGTATTTAATCTCTCTGACTGGACCAACTGTAATACCTTTATTATGTAGACCGTATGAATAAGAAAGGTTTGAAGTAGCCGCCGAGCACCCTGCTGAGTTAGGTAGGCAAATAACTAGGGAAGAGACTTGCCGATAGGATCGAACTTGTTCTCTAAAATGCTGAATCAAGAATGCGCTAATATCGGGTATTGTACAAGCTGCTGGTGAATCGCATGGACGACTGGATAATCTACGGTATCAAAAGGTAGAACGATCAGGCATATTCCTGCGTAAAGGAGATAAAGAAGTTCATAAACTAGGTGAAGAAGTCCAATTTCAAATAGAACTACGCCAAATAAATCAACTAGCAGTACAAACCCTACGTCAAGCTCTCCTAATATCACATACCCATCTGCAGGCAAGGTACTTAACCCATACCCATCTAACAGGCTAGAATGCTCGTGGAGGATATCCGTACACTATCAAACTAGCACTTAGTACCCTACTAACTCTTCAAGTAGTATCTTTCTCGTCGTTTAAAATCCAATCTTGTCTGCAATTACCTTCAGACAGTAAGTTTCGATCTGATAGAGCAGTACTTCGTACAGGATGGCAAACTCAACCGTTACTAACTCTCCCTATCTTTCATACTATACTCTAATAAAATGCCATTATAATAGGACATCGAAACCTACAAAAACACCCTCGACTCCAAATCAACCTAGGGTCGCATCACACTCACCGATTACCTATCCGTTCCCGTATTCTTCGAAAGTGCCTAACCCAAAGCCCGTGGGTACTGCCTCAAACACCTAATATTCGATGCCTTTAATATCGAACGGGGAGACTCAATAGAAGTGTCCACCCTCACCGATACCCTGAGTCAGCTCAGCAGAATGCAGGTGGAGACGTTCAGCAACCTCCTACACAGTCGTTTGTGATTTGATTCAAATTTAAGAATAAAATATAGTTGTAATACATTTGTCTAAATTTATTAATTATGAAGGGAAGGGGACACAGCATCGAACATGAGCAGGACGTCAAATCTCGTATTGTATTCGAGAATGCCGGCACTGACCGATATGATAGAGTGGGGATCCACAGGAATAAGTCCCAGAGTGGGTACAGCTTCTAGCCTGCTTTAAGAGGAAATGTGAATACAAGTGTGAACCTAGGAGCAGCCCAGCCTGAGTTCGGGAATGGAAGTCTGAGCAATAGAGCCAAGATCAAGCACCAGGCGACTCCATCTATGCCCGTAACCAAATGTAATAGTTTTGATATTCCACCTCCTCCCCCAACCAAAATAGAGAGTTATGAGAAACCATCATCAGTCCTGACAGTGTAAGGGATCAAAAAGAAGTATGGGTTTTCTAAGGGGTCTACTCCCGCCAAGGACACTTATGCTCATTATGAACCTCTGAAGACAGTCACCACCAATGACCTTGTAGATACGAGTATGAGCTACAGAATGTATAAACCTACTACCTGCACCACTCTACCTATGTACGATGGAAAGAAGTCACCTAGTATTGACCTCTCTAAACCAAGCTACGAATAGCTTAAACTGAAGTATCAGTCTAAAAAGCCATCTCTAGGGAAGACGGGAGGGTTGAGCGATACCGAGAACTAATAGTTAAAACTCAAATACCAATCAAAAAAGCCATCAGGTAAAATAGGAGGATTAGGTGACATCTAGAATTAATCCCTAGTTCTCGAGAAATACAAGGTAGAGAAGAAGGATTTGGAATGGCCGAAGTAATACAACTCAAAATCCCCCGTCCTA
The DNA here is from genome assembly GCA_028571205.2 of Hydropsyche betteni. Taxonomy (NCBI): domain Eukaryota; kingdom Metazoa; phylum Arthropoda; class Insecta; order Trichoptera; family Hydropsychidae; genus Hydropsyche; species Hydropsyche betteni. The sequence goes on along the minus strand of JAOXNN020210788.1, from coordinate 4,887 downwards.
AAGAAATCCCCTCCACCCGAAATATCCGCCGATACCAGTTACCGTAAGCTACCCACCACCAGCAACTGTGACACCACTCCAAACTTCAGCGACCAGATGAAATCCCGTAACCAATAATGGCTACAGAATCTAGACAAAGTGCAGGAGAGAATTAGAGCCGTTCTTTAACGTTGATTAACCAACCTACTTTCTAATATTATCAGTTGAACCTGCTATGACGGCCTATCTCAGGTAGGTGAGGTTTTCTTTACAATCCGTTCCGATTGTCATCGATAAGTTAGCTGGAGTTCCTCATAAACAGTTTCTATCTTTAGTTTGGAGCTTGAGAACTGGAGGTTGGGATGTGATCCTACTGGCTACTGATCATGGCGATGTTGAGGGATTTACTGAATTAGTAGTTACCGTAGAGGCCTGCTTTCTTCTCTTCCATCTCTATCTTCTTATGGATCTGAATTACCCATTAGCTACATTTTAGAGAATTGTAAATATGTCGAAATGCTTGGTGGATACGTAGGTAGGCATTAACCCACTCACATCCAGTTTCTCCTCTATCTGGGATATCTCTTCACCCAGCAAAGTTCTCTCTATTAGCTTGGCCATTTGTTTGGTATCAAGGCCATCATGCTTCAGTCTCTTCAGTAGCTCCTTCAGCTTCTAGTTGATATCCTGGCATTCGAAATATACATCGCTATCGGATGACAGTCTTATGAACTTGGCTCTAAAGCTATCGTAGAACTTGGTTAGTTTATGGTTGATCTTATACACATCTATCTTGTAGGAGGGATTCTTTAACAGTTTCCCCATTTAGTCCTGTACGTGGACCTTGATCTACTCGTACTTACTCAGATCCTCCACTATCCCTTCGTAAGCAGTAGGTGATTGGGCTCGTATGGAAGACCGACCAACCGAGTCATTTTTCAGCAGAATTGAACTCTTCTTAGCCTGGGGTGAACCTTCTCCCCTATCATAGTATTTGAGTTCTGAAGGAAACTTAACATGTTTGAGTTTTAGATTATTAAATGCTTCATAGAACTTAGATGATTTGTTTGATTACTGAGACTTCCCCCACACTAGTACTGACTCCAGACAGAACCTAATAAACTCTTCGTAGCTGGCCCCCTACTCCGAACCTTCATTAAAATGGGTGTTGTACTCATATCGTAAAGGTTGCTCTTTCTGGTACACGTCTCCGATATCCTTTTGAGTAGGTGTTGCTCAATCAGCTTCATAAACTACTCGGTGCCCTCCCTTTCGATTAGATCTCTTATGAAATACATCACCAACAGTTTGGTTGTAGCTGAAGTAGTCACTTCCAGAGAGTTTTTGCAGAACAGCACAATATCCTTCAGTGTTCTCAGTCTACCTTACCAGTCATCTACTTATTCCTTGAATTTTGAATGTATCGAAGAGTACCCGGCAGGTACCTCTGATAACTATCCCTATCAGCCAACAGTTTTTCAAGTTCAACCTCACTGTCCATTTTATAACAGATCTAAATAATTAACTATCATCCTCGTTTAAGCAGTAACCTTCGCAAGTATTTGGCGCATAAATCAGGGGTTAGAACCTAGCTGCGCAGCATCGTCAGCAAATGGGATTTCACCAGCTCGTTGTAGGCTGTCCGGTTAATTACGTGCTATCTGTCGATGAGCTGTTAGAGGGCTGTCTGCCATCCTGACATCTTTACTAGTTTGTTCCACTCTTTGAAGAAACATTACAGGGTAGGATTGGTTTGGAAGTTGAGGTCGGATCGCTTTGAAACTGTGTATTCTGTGTTCCGTGTTGCCGTTGGGTTGACTTATTCGATGGGGAAGGACCAAGTAAAATAGACTCTGTCCACTTTGGGTTTAGATTAGAGTTTCTACATAACATATAATAATTAAAGTCATTGGTTAAGGTTTATCTTCAGTCGTTTTTGAATGGCTGTCTGAGGGCGCAAATACTATGTAACATGACGGTCGGGGTATTCGCTGTGGGATGAGGTCATTCTGTTGGTTGGGGTGGGCACCATATTCACGTATTTCTTCTACTAATACATCGCTAAGTTTCCGACTGAACCTCTGAACCCTTGAATTTTGATGTTTTCCGACGATTTGTTTATTCTGTTCTCAGAATGCTACCGATCTGCTATGGGTGCCCTTCTATACTGGGTGACAGTGGATCTGTCTGTTCTTTGCATTTGGGTTTTAATATTTTAGGTTTAGTGCTATGTCCTAAACTAAGTCTTTTCTGTATTAATACTCCCAAATCGTTTAATAACGAGGCTTTTCTTGATAGGGGGAGATCGACTTTTAGCTAGGATAAGTGCTCTTGATAAGTTTATATTGTTAGTTATTTATTGAAAGACATCCCTGAGTAGTCTTACTACGCATTTACTCAAAGTCTAGTGTAACACATAACCGTTCCTTCTCAGAGCCGCAGCTGTAAAGAACGCTTTTTTACTATCATATTCGAACAGTCTTTACAGGTTTTTAATCTTAGTCAATACAACTAACAGATTTTGAAGTACTTCGCTACGCTTTTTGTGCTTTTAGAGGTTGGGATTGTGGCGGGGAGGTTCTAACTCTGAAAAACTACTTCTTGCTCTATCAAACCGTATCTTCTTCTGCTGGTTGTGAGTCTTAGTAACAGCCTTTTCACTCTGAAGTTATTTCCTCATATGTTCAATCTACTGTTTAAGACTGTCCAAATGGGTACGTTATTACTTAAGTTTAACTCTCTATTCTTTGATCATATCAAGTTCAGCGTTTACACTCTATTCTTTTAGCAGAAGATTGGCTTATAACCTTTACAACCTTTATCTTTCGTTTAGAATTTGAATTCTTTAAACTTCTATCGTTCTGTCGTCCTCCTGATAACTCTACAGCTCAGCCTTTATCTTAACGAGATCCTCAGAGTCTTTTCTAGTTTACTCCAAATATCGTTAGATTTTCAGTTCCCACTCATGCTTCTAACACTCAAAGTCGATCTTCTATTGTCTAAACGCAGATATCTCCTGCTCCACTTGCTCTCTGTACATCTGCAGTTTCAGATGTTATGCTTTGCTATCTGCCTCCAACTTTAAGGCATTCTCCTGCGATTACTTCTCCTTCAGTACCAATGCTTAGAGGCCCTTCTCCACAGACTCCCTCACCTTCTGCATGTTACTCTACTGTACTACTCTCGCTTTCTCCATTCGACTGAACTCCTCTATCATATTCTGCATATCCAACTTCTTCCTCTCTAGCTCCAACCCCTGCAACTCTATCATAAGTTTTTCTTTTTAATATTGACATGGTTCAGTCTGAACCTCCATATGCCTCACAATGGTATCAATATTTCCGAAATCCGATATGGATGCCTAAGAGTATGCCGAGCATGAATAACTGCAGATGGGTGTCGCCAGTATATATTCTTAGCTATAGAGTTGACTGAAGACTGAGAGGGAAAGGACTGCATTTTCGGTGCCTCCGCTTCCAATTAACTGTAGGAGTTTATCGACAGTTTTTTATGATTCCATCTTAACGATTATATTTAATTTGTAAATTAACAATAATCAATGGTTTTGAATATTATTCATTTGATTACTACTAACATTAGGCCCAGGAAGATTGTTATGGAACCTCCCACTCCCACGAAATTCGGGGTCTAGCCGTACCGGTAGATGCTCACTATGTAACCCATTACAGTTGCAGCGAATCCGACAAGGCTAGCTGGACCGGCGTTGCTAGCGCAGATAATCCCTCCTACATAGAATATGGTCGATAAGCCTAGAAACCCTCCGATGTAAATGAAAGACTCAACTGATTACCATACAGTTAGAGAATACATAACATCGGCTGGTCCCTCACTTCCAGGCATTTCCAAAAAGCACAGAAGGCCAGTAACGATACTAGACATAAAGCCCAGGTGCAGACCTATTTGAATAGCATTAGTATTGACGAACTTTTTGGTCAGTATTATGCCATAAGACCAGCCCACTACACTTAGAAACAAAATCAGTGACACTAGAGTCTTAGCAAGAATGCCAGTTTCGATGTAATGGTACTTGGAGTTAATATTCTCACTAAATCCTAACCAATAAAGTATCAGACTAGAGTTCACAGTTAATATGAGTCCGATTGACGCGATCAATATCCCAAAAAGTTAGCGCCGTCCAATATGTTTTCCGTTGATAAAATAGTCCATAATATACACTACGATGGGACCAGAATTGTTGAGGGTGTGTACTAATGGACTCGGCATATATCTTAGGCTCATAGCTATCGCTATACCTTGGCAGCTACTAAGAAAATTGCGAATGTTGAGCATACCGATGTCTCTGCGGTCAAACTCGAAGGGTTTTGAATAGAGGCGACAGATGATGCCATTGATGACACATGCGGCTATTGCCCTCCATCTAGCAACTCCTAAGTAGTCGAGCTTTTCGGACTAGGCCCCGTACATGAGACCAAGCACCCAGCAGAGGTTCCCCAGTATGATGAGGAAGTAACCTGTATAGTCTGGGCCAATCAGTCTCTTGCAGAATTAAAGAGCCTGCATATTCTTACTATAAATTTAAATTGTGAAGTTGTTGTATTCGCTGGCATCAGAAAATTTATTCGTAAATCAATGCTAATATTATTGTTAATCTATAGGAGGAAGTTTGAATAATATGCCCAGCGAACGAAACGACTCTTGATTGGCGTTAAACTGCTTAGATCAACCCTTCTACAGCCGATATGACAATTAAAGCATTTTAAGATGATTTACTTCATGAAATCTTGATGCCCTGAGATGTTAGTAATATAATATGAATCATAAGCTCGTTAGATATTAATACTGAAAGTAGTTGCTATTGTATGAAAAGAAAGGCGTGGATCCTTGTCAGATGATCCTGCCTAGCGTGCTATTTGATCGTGCTGATTT
>JAOXNN020210739.1:0-57153 GCA_028571205.2 Hydropsyche betteni | reverse complement strand
AGTGATCTCCGGTTTATTTAAGAGGGAATACGCTGCCTCGATATATTCTACAATCTCAACACAGAGATAGCCCATTCTTCGAAGGAGGTAAAGGACGGCCTTAAAACTTTGTTTTAGATGATGCACAGATTACTAACGTTGGTGTGCTCTAATAACCCTCTTATTAAGGGTAGGATGTCCCAAATGAATTTTAGACAACTGTTCCAACTGACATAGAATTTTGCAATAAGTGACTTCAACTTTGATGATACCAGTACTCTTCGTACCATCCTATCTGGTAGTCGGAATGGTGGAAATAGTGTGATGACTGCCGAGTAGCTAAAGGACCTACTGAAGACTAAATTCATAAAGTAGAAGGATCTGTCAGTAGAGAGCCTGGTGAAGTTTGTCCAAGTATTAAGATTGATATGCAAAAGCTCAGTCTAGTCAGTACCCTGCTACCAACGACTTATCGTGTAAGAGTTCTTGAAACCTGTGCAAAAACTATCCAGGAACCCGCAGCCTGGTTTCGACCTTATGAGAATAGCTCCTAGATTGAACACTAAACAGCAGGTACAGTTCAAAACACCAAGTCTACAGTGGAAGAACATTTTAGAACTCTATATTTAGTTCTGTAGGTCTGGCGTGCAACCCACGTGGAGATGGTTTACCTAGTGGATTGATTTATTGGCGGATGTATGCGAAGCTAAAAACATTTATGGGAAGGCATTCGCGTAGAGTGTGTTTTCTGGACCGATGCTTGAGTATTTCGTTGATATCTAAAACGAAGATATAAATAAGAGTGACTTTTAAGTAGATAGAATAGTGTAGAAACTGAGTCGCACCAAACTCTACTTCCATAAGCACATCATCCGACTAATTGACAACATAGCCATACAGACTCTTACTAACTAACCCATTCTATTTGAATTGATGTACTGCACACATAATGAGGTTTTCCACAAATTTAATGCCATACATAATAAACACCTAAAAAAGAATCACTTGACTTCTCTTACAAATAAGCTCAAAGAGTTTGTAGTGAAGTATTTGAGGAATGTACAGAATATACCCAGACTAGCTGCAAGTTATCAGATTGATGGTGGTGGCAGCTTTAACGCTACTGCTGACGAAATCACTATGATACAGTGTATAAGTAGTGTGATGAACCTGATGAAGCATATGCTGATGTATGGGTTTCTGGAGGAGTCTACTAAATAGGAAACAGTGATGCTCCATAAATAGCTTATTGAATGCCTGTTGTCAGTACTGACTATTAGGAACTCCCTCAAATAGTGCAAATTGTTGATGACGCCAGTACTAGAATCTCTGCAGATATTCATTGAGATGGAGTTGAAGGATGCTAGAGAATAGATTCTGTAGAGGCTATAAAACGAGTTTCAGTGGAACCCTAGCATGCATATAGGGGAGGTACTGAAAGGAGGATGGCCCAAGTTCAAGTGGACTCGCTTTAATGAAGAGTTGGCCAGTAAGACCAGGGAGACAGTACTCACCCTCATAAAAAAGCCAGTAGGATCTGACTATAACTTCTTCCTGTTATGCAAAAGACTATTCGAAAGATTGATGGAGATGCAAAGGATGTTGGTTGAGCAACTCCAGAATACTCTAGTAATAGGCACCACTACCAAATGGATGTAAATAATAGATTATTTGCATACGGTGAGCAGAAACTTTGAGATACTGGAGCTTAAAGACCTGAACTCTATTAATTTGACTAGCCAGTATGAGCTGAATCTACCGGTATGGGATGTAGAGAATGAGTGTCTTATTGGTGAGTTGATAGAGATAATATCGCTGATGAAGATTAGCAGGGATGAAGCTTAGGTGGAAATAACGAAGGAACAGATGTTGATGAGGAGATGGCATATTTATAAAAGTTTGACAGATAGGTAGGAATTGTTCATACCTTTTTTGGAGACGGAAGAACCGAATTGGAGGATGCAGAAGCTAATTAAGGAGGTAGGGCATCATAAGCAGATATTCTCGTATCTGAGTGATTTCAATCCGTAGAAAGCTGATCCTCTCTGTCATAAGCTTGCCTTTATGTGCTACCAGTTTCTAGCGGTGTTTGCTTGGAGAAATAAGTAAAACAAAAGTGAGCTTTCAGTGCTATTCAGGAATATGCTGATTCACTGTTAGCACATATGGTCGGCAGTAGACGCCCTGAAAGCGTTTTTCACTGATTCCTAAACTCTGTTATTGGATCCCTAGACCATCACTTTCGTAACTGAGAAGATCACTGAGTACATCTATTCGAAGGTGATGCCCCATGAGAATGGTACTTACTAATAAAACGCTTACAACCTATTTTATGCTGCTAAACTATTGGATTTCCTCAACAGTCTGGTAGAGATCGACCAGGTAAGGATGAAGTAAAACAGCATAGTAGTGTTGTCCTTCATCCTGGATAAAGACCGACTTAAAATAACTAAACCAGACATTCTTAACCTAACATACTTGACAAGGGAGATAGAACATTACTAGTATGAATTCGAATAACTCCAACCTAAGAGATAGGTGGAGGAGGAAAGGAGGCCTATTAAGATGTCGCCGGAACTAACCTACCTGACTGTACTGTTTGGATTGTTGGCTAAACTGGTTGGTTAAAATGATATCAATATTGCTAACTGCAAAAAGCTGCATGCTCCTGATACTCTAGCCTCAATACTGCATTTGGGGAAGCGCTGCTGGCCATTGAAAGCAGCTACCCGCCATTACCTTAACAAGCTGTACTACTCGCAGATGAAGATGGAATACTACGATATCATTCTAACCATGGAGATAGATAGTATTATCTGGGATCTCAACGAATACATTTATGCTCGGTAATCTTATAGATGTCTCAATACTTTCAGGTATTGTAATGGTATGCGCTGTTCCTACTTATCTAGCTACCTGTATTTGAATGTTCAGCGTATCCTATAGTCTTTGCATCTGATTACATCTAACAGTGGCATAATGGCGAGAATAGTGGCTACTGACCTTCGTAGTAGGGACTATACATCGCAAAGCACAGTCGAAGTGATCCTGAAGTTTATGAGACTGTACTAGAGACTAAGACTGATAAAAGTGATATACTTTACTGACTGCAAACCAGTAAAACTGAAGATTAGCAGGATACTTGGGAAGCTGTAAAATGAAATATTTCAGATAGAGTTTGGGAATGATTAGAACTACCGCTTCATTAATAAAGTTTAAAAGAACTTTGATTATAGGGAACTCTACAAACAACTTGTTTCGATGTCGGGGGATATGAACGATTATGACGAGTTAAGTATTTGCTGTAAGGCTTTGAGTAATACGCAGCTACTTGGGTTTTTTAGGGATGATACTAAATATAAGATGTATGCTCTGTGTGATCCCAACTCACCCAGTCAGAAGCAACATGTACTTTCGTTTCTTGATAGGTCGTTGGCTGATGGTGGCAAGGATAAGATTATTGACAATCGGTTTCAAACTAAATAGTCTGTTATGAGGATAATCGAATGTATTCTTGAACGGAAACTGCCTCAGTAAAGGTCGTAACAGCCTAAATTCGAAGAGTTCTACTCGAGTCTTATGAAAGAGCTACTGAAAGGGGATTCGGATAGCCTGATGTACCCTGAGCTCCTGTAATACAAATAACTCTAATCTAACATATAAGTTATTAAGAAGATAAACCAGACAGTAGTATCCCACGCTGAAACATTTGACGTAAATGTGCTAGCCTATCATTTGAGAATTTATGGGTTTAACTTCCAGAAGTTAGTATCCAACGGATAGTAACTACACTTCCTCAAGTAGCTAAACTAAAGTTTCTCTACACTAATATTTAAGACATACTCTCTATGCAACCTCCATTAGAATTTGGAAATGACTTATGAGTTTTCGAAGTTTGTGGTTATCTACTTTAGTTACCTAGGACAACCTAATGGACAGAAGATTCTTTATGATCTGATACACAAAGATCAGAAAAGCTAGTTCTTGGTGGCTCTCGACAGTAACATAGCCCAATTGAGCGACTAAATTGTCAAGACATTAGATAGCTCGATGGAGAATGGTGAGGATCTCAGCAAGTAGAGTGTTTTCTGTCTAAAGAAAAAGTATTTCTTGACTGACGCCGGCTAGAGGAACGTATGTTTCGGTTAGACCATCCGAGTAAGACGTATTGTGTAGAGTCTTAAGAACACCTTCATATTTATGCAGCTGCTCTGTGAGAATAATTTTGTTGATTTCAAAAAGTAGTTTATGGAACAACGGAGCGAGAACGGCAGGATAAAACTAAGAAATAGGAACTTCCTGATACGCTCCACCATTTAGTTAAGGAGATTACTGGGGGTGTACAACTAGTCGATTCAGGAACTACCGGAGAAGATCCTGAATTTTATCAACTAGGTGGCCCAGATACCCTGCTACGACAACCAATCATAACTGTCTAAGTCAACGTTCTTTGAGGATATCTGTCAGTTTGTAGTGGATATAAGAGAGAAACCTGAACTAATAAAGAAGTTCCTCATTTAGATTCTCACAATAATAGAGAAATTCCTCAAAATAGTGGTGTCTTTGCTGGAATCCAACATTAATGAGATTTACTAGTCGTTTGGTTCTAAACTTAACCCTAAGTTGTTTGAAACAGTAATCAATATGACTAATGATCATATAGAATCAATCAATATCGATATTGATATCGAACATTCACCATAGCTTATTCGACAGAAAAAATGTCTTAGAGATTAGGCGAGTAGAAAACTTCATCAGATTAAAGTCTATATACTGCTGATAGGAAGACAGATACAGACGAAGGAGAAGGTACTAAATCCACACCCCAATGCCAAGAAGATTATCGATGCACTGAAGAGCTTCCGTTAGAAGTAACAGCTAGAGAAATCTATTGAAAGCATCGAGGTATCGTTGGAAGGCAAAGAGCACAAACTGTACTTCTTCAGACCAGTGGAAGCTGAAGGTATCACTGAAGATGACTAATTCATACAGAATCTGTAATCCCAGCTGAATAGAGCAACTCAACTACAAAAGCTAGATTCCTTACTGAAGCATCTCCCGTAGCTGGAGCTTTATATGGTATTCCGGCATTACCTTAAAACCCAACTTCCACTAGTTATGTAACTGATGCAGCTACGGAAAGCTGCCACCCTGGTATCAGTGATAATCAACGTTGTTATGGTGTTCTCCACTTTCATTCAAATAGAAGCAGGTGTTCAGCATACTGAAGTACGTAACAGCTACCTGATAGTTCTACAGTTAGTGCAGTTTGTACTGGGGTGTTGTTCTTGTGTTGCCACTCTCTATGCAGATTATAGGGGGAAGATGCTCAGAAAAGCTAATATGTCAGGTGAACAAAAAACATCTACGCTGACTATAATTACGTTTGAGAAGCTGAGTGGAGGGTAGTGGTTGGAACTGGGAAATTAAAAACTGTCGGAGATTATCTATCTGTTGATATGCTTGTTGGGTCTGTTCTCCAGTCCATACTATTACTCTATGCACCTGTTCTATCTGTTTGGAAAGATAAGCCTACTGGAGAATGTGTATATTGCTCTAGTTAAGAATTTGCCCCAGTTGTTTTATTTGGCGTTGCTGGCAATAGGATTCTTTATAGTGTTCTCGATTCTGACATTGGACGCCTATGCACCTTATGCTGAGTAAAAGTATTGTGAGAATATTTACCAGTGTTTTACGGTAGTGTATAATAAAGTAAAGGATGGCCTATTTAGGAAGTACTGGTGGAAGAGAATTAGGCTTACGAAGCCAACCTCCGGTCCCTGTGTTACGAGGTTATCTACACTGTGTTCTTTGGTTCTCTATTCGGTAATGTTATATCAGGTCTGATGACAGACAATTTTGCTGAGCTCAGAGACTAACGAGACGCCATCTAAAACGACTAGAATGGTTTCTGCTATATTTGCGGTAAAACTCGGTTCGACGTACCCTATCTATTTAGTGTAGATTGAGAAAGAGAATAAGGATGGTTTGAAACTGCCGAAGATATTCATGTAACATAAGAAGAAACATTACAAATGGTCCTACCTCTACTATATCTATGAACTGAAGAAGAAGCCTGAGACAGACTACAGTGGGTTATAATATATCATATCGGAGAAGGTTAAACGGAATAGTGTGAGTTGGTTCCCAGTGAAGGAGGAGAAGGACATCAAGATAGAGGAAATAAAGGAGTAGCTGCAGAAGGTTGATTATATTTGATGAGGGTAGTTGAATTCCACCAGCAATAAAGTTTATTTAATAGGCCAAATGAACTAGTAATAGAGCACACTGCAGCTATCAGTAACAGTGGACAATGCTGACCTATCGAGGGTTGCTACCGATACCTAACCTAATGTATCGTTTGACCTGAAGAATGCGTATTTCATAGTGCAGAGCCAACTCAACAATATCAAGATTCAGCATCTGCAGTAAATAGGGGAACTGAATTTAATGTATTAGAGGGAGATTGGGGAACTGAAGAGAGAGCATTAGGAGAAGATAGGAGTATTGATTCGAAAGATAGAAGAGCTTGAAAGGAATAAGGAGGAATGTCTTCTGGTGAGAGATGATACTGGGGAGCTGCCTAGTATGGAGAAGGACATGATTGAGTCTGTCCATTGCAGAGAGGAGGTGAGGGACTAAATAAATTCTTTAAAATCTCAACTGAGTAGATATTAGGAGAAGTTCTTAGCACAACAAGTACTCGTCCAATAGCTTACCAAATCAAATCAGAGTCTGAATGACCTCGTGACAAAGGTTTGCAGATAGAAAGAGTAAGTGTAATAAAAACTGAATGAACTTAAGATTAAGCAGCTGGAACAGGTGTAAATGTCCTTTGGGTGGGGTGTATCATAAATTAAGAGGGACTCTTCCAAACAGACTTCATAAATTAGAACGTCCTCCACTGAAGCTGATCGTCTAAGGAGATAATGCTAATAATTAAAATCTAATATTGCTAGCCTGCAGGTGGAGCTGTAGAATGCCAAAAATACCACCAGGAACTACTCTATGCAGGAGTAGGTGGAACTTCTGAACGAAAAGATGAAGTCGATGCAACAGGTGGTGTCCTTCCAAGAGTAAACAATAACCAATCTTAAAGTTTAAATAGATGCACTTCATATAACCCTCACATAGAATAGATAGACGGTTAATAGGTAGAGGATGGATAGGTAGTAGAGGATAGTCTTGCTGCAGAGCGAAGTAGATAACTATAAAGTACTGATAACACAGACAGCTGAACTCAATTAGACAGCAAATATTTAAATACAGTCTCTTAATAGTCAGCTGAAATTAGCCAAATAATAGTATGCTCAAAATGAGCAGGTACTCAACAATAAAATAGTCTCTCTTAATGCTGAGATAGAGGAAGGGACTTTGAAGTCGATGTAGATAACTAATAGGTTGGATGAAACAGAGTCCAAACTGAAGATAGCTGAGTAGACAATAAGAACGCTGAGTGAACGGCTATAGCTTCACTCCAAGCATTTGGAGGTGCTGACCAAATAAACATAAAGTATCACTTCCCAACGCTAAACTCTCCTAAAAGCCTTCGAAACCATCCGAAGCTAGTACCTTGAGCATAAAAGTAACTGCGATGCTAGTAGATAGTCCTTGCAGATTGAGCTAAAACAAAGGATATACTAACTTTAAAATAATATACAAAATAAATAGGAACAACTCGAAGCTTCGATGGCTGCTTACTAAAGATTAACATAAATACACAGGACGCTAATGAAGTAGAAGGACGATATCGCTCAGTAGCTACTCACTGTCAAGAGGACGCACCAGAGCCACCTCCACAAATACTAGTAACTCAAACAAAGGTCTAGGTAAGTGTATTATAAGTATTAGCAGCTGCTCAAATAGCTGCAACACCAACAGTAACAACATAACAAATACAAGGAGAAGCTGGTGAGTGAGAATGACTAGATGAAGAACACTTATACAAGACAGGTAGAAACCATAACAAAGTCGATCGAACAGATGAACAAGGCTCTTGTGTAATAGAAACAACGCTACGAGCAGAAGGCGGGCAGAGCTTTGAAGCATTACAATGATGAACTGGCTTCTCTTAAAGATAAGGTTAAGCTTCTGACTTAGTCGAACTCTAAATACCAGAGTTAGCTTATACGAATGAAAGATTAATTGGCTGATAGTGAGGACAATTATAGGAGGTTAGAGAAGGAGTTGAAATAGATAACTTAAAGGGTTACTCCAAAGAGGGGTACTGACTACATAAAACATGTGCATTATTAGGATAAACCTTCCACGCCCTCCTAGTTTAAGGAGAGCTTTATAGATAACCTGCCTAACGATACTAGGCTCGGCAGTCAATACTGCGAATTACTCCATGAAATCCAACTACTGAAAGCATCAAAGGACCATTTCGAATAATAGAGTAAATAGCTAGCTCTGTAGCTATTTAAAGTTAGGAAGTAGAAGTAGATATCAGCCTATAGGCACAACAAGTAACTGGAGACACTTAAACAGTCGATAATGTCCAAATCTCACCGCAATACCGATAGAGATCGGTAACTAAAGTGCTAATTGGTGTAGAGCAAAATGTCTAGAAGAAAGAATACTTTGAAGGAGGAGCAACCGACTGATATCAGTTGGTAGAAGGCTAAATAGCGTACATTCCAAGATCTTTAGAAGATAATGGTGCCGAATGTCTCCTGTATTCACTTCAGGAGGCCTAGTTATACCTGACCATAAATATTTGTTTAATAATAAATTAATATCATTCAGTGCCTGTTTTTTTGTACTGCCTACCTCAGTCTCCTATCTCTGCGCTGAACCTATTAGATTCTTTCTTTTTATTGTTGGGCTTCCGATATATTGCCCTCTTTCAACAAAATTATGTCTTTACGGAAGTTGCCGTTAGATTTTAGAGGGTACTCTTATTCAACTAACTTACAGGGGAGGTCATGCCTGAAATCGAAATATTTTACACCATCAAAGTTTATGTACTACGTCCAAACTCCTTCGAATTTCGATAGTTAACTCACAATGTGTTATTTTTCAGGCCAGATCTTCCTCCCAACTTGCTGATACAAATTCAAAAACTAATTGTTGACTTTGACTATTCTCCCGTAAAGAAAATCGTAGGGTTCGCTGCTCTTCCCGAAATAGGTATTCTTGCGAGGTCCAAAGTAGATCTCAGCGAACAACATATTGTTAGCATCAAACACATAGTTTCTGTACTAGAAGTTGAACTATCGATCTCCAAATAGCATGCCGTGGATGACTACTTTCATAAAGGTCAGTTTAACAATATCGCCATTCGAAAATCTTATTATGTTCTAGTGCTCACTCAAACCTTTAACTGAGTTCATGCCCAACTAGACTTTGAGTTAGATTTTTCCGTAGGTCAGGTATCCTCTACCTAAGAGGTAATAAGCAGATATGGGAGGGTGGTGGCTTATCTGCTACAGCCATATTGGGCAACCGTCAATCCACCCTTGATATGTCTAGCCGAGTAGAGGGTTAAATGGCTTCTACATGCTGATACCGGATACTCCCACTGTAACCAGGTACAAGACTACCAATTTCATTCGTTAAAGAGGTGTAGAGTTTGCAGCCTTCTCTAGCAAAAGAGGAGCAAATGAGCAATTCCTGGCAATAGACTCCAAATGAGATTCTCTTTTGAATATCGATACTGGTAGGGAGATATTCAGCACATTTCTGCTTTTTAACAGGTTCTTTCCCACAGATTTGATTACATACCCAAATACCTTCTTTTGTTCATTAATCATCGCCTAATTTTTGCAGATAACTCCACCTGACTTTGCTTTCGACCAGTCTTCATAAAGATAATGGACAGTTATTAGAGGTTTTGGGGTGACAGCAGGCCGAGGTTAGAGTCTATGCCCCACTTTGAGGTAAATATCCTCTTATTTTATTTGATCTATTCTTTTGGGTTCGGATACAACAGATTTAGTAGGAGACTACTCCTAGGCCTGCTCTACAATTTATTCTAATTTTTATGAATTCTTTGGTTTGTTAGTGTTAATCTACAATTAAAAATCCATCTATGAGTTCTGTCTGGACTCGTATTCCTAAGTAAATTCCTTAATCTCCTCATCCCTTGGCTACCTAATTTACGACTCTGATTTTTGGGTTACTTACTGCGTTTTGATTTTTCTAATTTTGATTTTCCAGTCGATTTTGTTCTACTTTATATGTCTTTAGAGGGATTTCTGCAGGCTAGAGTATTCCCCCATGTAACTGACTAACGAATCTTTATCGGTTTCATCCATAAGCTTCACTTCGACGGTAAGTCGACACTCATCTTAGGAAATCTATTCGATATCAGTAAACATATACTCGTAAAGGAACTAGCTTAGCTTCTCGTTTAGTTTCATGGGCTTAGAGAATATCTCTGAATTCCTTTCCTTGCTTTATATTTCCCGAAGAAAAATAAAGTCATAAGACCTTTATTTAAACCGTGCTCTTTAGTAGAGTACCTGCATGTTTTAGTATTCGGCTGGCTTCTAAACTTAAACAGACTAAGTAACATAAATGTTCCATTTATCATTTGGTAGCTGGAGAGCATGTAATACCTCTTATCGGGACATTGCGAGCAACTCAACTAAAAGCAATACCTTCTAGCACTAATATATCTTTTTGGAAGAAGTCTTGAGCAGCAGTTTTCCAAGCGCTTTCCTATCAAGCCGTTCAGATGAGAAATATTTTTACTTATATATCCTGAATTAAGATAGAATATCTGAATTAAGATAACTGTTCCATCCTATGACTGAGACCTCCCTTTGCCTTATTTTAGACATACACTCAATACTTTCCATACTACCCCTTGCATTTACAAGAGTCATATCGAGTACATCTCCCTTTATATCTTTGAATTACTTCAGAAATCTTTATTTAGTGGCTTACCAGATCATCTCATCAAAGGTTGTAAGGATCTCTTCGAACCTATCCTATTCAATCGCTAATCTTACTGAGGATATCTCTGCACTAGGGTCTATCTCCTAGAGGACGATAGTCTTCCTGGATGTATTCTTTGACACCCTCGAAAAGTAGTAGTCCATCGTTACTATTTGCTGCGACTTCTTACTATCGATGATCACCATCTTTCTAGTTGCCTTGCTGATTTTTAAAGTAACCTTATCCCATCTACCCAGAAAGGAACCTTTCTGGAAGGCTGGACAGAGAATAAAAGGGACAGTATTTTATGGAGGTTGATAAAGCGACTGATCGTTTGGTGTACGAATGAGCTTTTACATAAACTGAACGCAATTACAGTAGTAGGCGATTTGCTAGAGTCGAGACTTGCTTATGAAGGCATTTTGAAGTGAGGTTTTAATATTGAATACGGAGTAGTTGACATCCACCAGCTGTTTGGCCGATTTATTAGTGGGACGTATTACCGCCTCGAAAAAGTTCATTAGACTGGAGACAGTAACAGGTACTGAGAGTTTCTTCCGAACGAGGTAGGCCCTTTCGAACTGTCCCTCCTACTTGGGTATGATGAAAAGCATAATGTTTTATTTTCAAAAAGTAATACATCCCTAATGTTTAAACTCGCACTTTTGTCCGAGATAAAGGATTAGGGTGGTTTGTGCTAAACTTTTATCTGCAGATTTTATTAGTAGTGTTCGAGTTCAAGCAAAGCATTAAAAATCGAATTGATTGGGTTAAAGAGTGGAGTTATAATAGTAATGATAAAAGACCCTGTGCAGTAAATCCTTAATAAATACACCTATAACGAGAAAGCAGCCAAATAGCTGACCCCCAAACTGGAGGTATTCAAGGGAGTTCATCAACTCTCTAATAAACCAGTGGTCATCAAAATTATAAAATCGCCATCCTCCGACCTATTCAAATATCTTGAGAAGATACGTTCAGTTAAGTCTGAATATATCATCAGAATTGAGTAGATAGCCAAGAATTACGATCGGGCTGTCGTTGTATTTTAAGATGCTCTCTATGGTACTGTTGGGAGTGCATTGGCCAAATGCAAATGGCTTTAGGATAGCGATGCTTTGTTTATGGCGAAGTGCTTTATCTATGGGCATACAGATCTGCTAAAAAACTCTATTCAGTGGATTGGTGGTCTCAACGATATTTAGATAACATAATCGGGAGTTAAGCTGTCATGGAATGGGAGTGAGTTCTCCACCTACAACCCATTGCCAACACTCATCGCACAGATTGTCAGGGATCCCATCTAGTCGAAAGGTTTGTTACCGTTTCCAAAAAATAGTCAATTGGCAGATCTAATCAAAATTAGCAACTAAAATGCTACTGAAATGAGTCTGCATCCTCTTCTGAGAAAGAGAGAGAAACTAGTAACTAAAAAGGGGAAGGCATGGGTAGGGTTGAAATAAACTAAAAATAAGGGAGAATATTTCGATTAGACTATTTACCTTGCGGTGTCTGTTATCAATGGGTTTGTAAGAGTGAAGGTGCATGATAAAGTAGAAGTGGAGAAGGGTGTGTTCGAACTAAATAAAAATACTATGGGGTATAGTAAAGTATTGGATAAGTATGATGAGGGTCAGCAAACAATCTATGTGTCCTAGTACTCAAACGATGGGAATCTGCAACAATACGTAAATAAGCTTAAACAGTCAAATACTCTACTGAAAGAGGACCAGATTGAGTTCTTTTTTTATAGTTTGGTTGAACCTCTGAAACAGGTTCAACAGTCAAGTCTGTAATCAATCAATAGTATGCACATTAAGAATATTTGGATTAAAAACGGGATTCCGAAACTTGGTTAGCCACTTCCAATGAACCCTAAAATTCAGGAGATAATGCAGGATAGGTATGATGTACCAGATTTCTATCATCCGCAATTCAAAACCAACCCTAAATCGCATAATCCTTCTTATGATACATATTCGTTAGGTATTCTGTTGTACAAACTGATGTACACAGAATACCCTATTTTCCCTTAGAAGAAAGTTCACATTCCCAGTACACCATCCTATAATCCAAGACTAAGATCCACTCTCCAACTACTGTTAGATGTAGGAGGGAAGTTGACTGATATTGATAGTAGGATAGAGATCAGTGAGACTGTCAAGAACCAGATTAAATAGAACAAAGCTAAATTAATGGCTGAGAGAGGAGAGAAGATTAAGGTTGAGAGGGTTCAGACAGCTAAAATAGCACCCATGTAGATAAGATAAAGTAAAAGTAATTTGTAGCTGGATGATACTCAAGCGCTGATCGATCCTCAATCAGTTAAATCCACCACTTGCTGGCAGGCTCTTACCTAACCACTTAAAATGAGTCAGGAGGGTCGTAGATCTGAAGGGTTTTTCTTCGATCTGGAGGAATCTAAATACGGTCATTTCAGAACCTGCACAAAGATAGTTTTGGTTGTATTATTGTACATTGGGTTACTGTACTTCAACCATATCAGTAACCTATTTACTCTTTTCATTAAAGGGTCAGACTATTTCCCGGTTCAGGTATTTATGTCAACTACAAACCATACCATATTGGTACCCAGTATTACTGCTTTTGAGAGCGTATTCAATCTAACATCTAAAAACTTAACGGCACTTACTCAAGAAATGAGATGTGCTGTAGATACGAATACTTCTTCTTATTCTACTTATGTGGGAGGTAGTTCAGTGGGTTGGTTGATGTACCTCTCCTTCTCTCTAATACTTCTAGGTACTTAACTGCTAAATTAGTTGCGCTCCTACTGTTGAAGACCTTTCAACTAGCGATATTCGACATGCCCAAAGCTCTATTTTACCACCAAGCCAGAAAATACAATTTCAATATCAGTACTTTTGTTATCTACAACTTGTGTTTCTGCCAGGGACTATTCAGCCATTATTTCCTCTTTAATTATATTTTCGATTCACAGGCTACTCCCTGCTTCGGAGGGAACCAAAATTACTGGTATAGCAGCACAGTGTCTTTGTTTAGCGACCGTTCATACGTAAATTTTGTATTATTTAGTACTTTGTCAATATTGGGTTGCCAGTTATTGTTAGTGTAATTCTTCTGGCGCTCTCCTTCGTGGAGATCTCCCTCCATATAAAGATCAAATATTCCAGAATAGTCAATCCACTTACTATTCTCGCACCTATTCTAGTAATTTTAGTTTTGGTGATGAGAATAGGGGCTCTAAATGCCTTTACTCCAAGTTGGATAAGCAGCTCCATTTGGACAGCTCAGTTGGCGAATGGCAACTATGTTTCAATATTTGGAATGATACCCTAGATATTGCTGGTGTTAGAGTTGGGAGTTTCTCATCTACTTGATATGCTGTTCTGGCGTTGCTTTGACAAAAACAGCAGAGTGCTCATCCATGACTCATCCCTGTCTGAGGATAACCGTCGTCGAACTAATTGAATCATCCATATGTTTAACTTAGTTAAATTATCCTAGTCGATGCTTATTGTCTTCCACGAAATATTTTAATTAAATAATTTATATTATGATGATAGTATGTTTCGAAGAACTCATCTGTGAGTTTCTTCGCATTCTCCTAATCTAAAGACAAAAGCATGTGTCAAAGAAATTGATTTCATACTTGGAACACATTTGCCATAAATGCATATTTTTCCCAGTGGACAGAAAAACAATGTTCCACAGCGTAAGATAATCTCAGTAGTTAATGAGTCCGATCAGAAGAAGGATAACGAGATTTACTTTCATTTTTATTACTATAAGTCATAGTTTCTTATTAGTTGTAAACTCAAATTTTGATTCTGATCAGATTCATTGAATCAAAAGTTGTTGAAGTTTTACAGTTGGATAGTAAAGTGCAGTTTGACGTTAGTTGATAATGAGATAAATATTGGCATCTGATAGTAATAGTAAAATTGCAAGAGTGACCCTGGAGATAGAAAACCTGAAGTGTTTTTAAACTGTTAATACTGCCATATAGCATAAATAAGGCTAAGCAAATAACTACTGAAATAAGTTGGAATCTTGTATGAGCTTTGGGTCGTATATTTTAATTTTCACAAAAAACTAAATAGTTCTAGCAACGATAGTTCTGCATTCAATGCTGTACAGCTTGAACAAAATGTCAAAATTTCAATAAAATCACATTTCACATTACTTATATTTTCTTTATTCGATTCTTTTTGTTTTTGAGGTTCTATGGATTAAAAGCAGGAAAGTAGTACTTCCAGCTATGCATCAAATCCAACTCCACATTCCAGAACCCCTTGCAGTGTGACAGCATATTCAAAATATTCGTAAGCAACTTCTAGTTTCTTTAGTTATCTGACCCACTGTTAATTCTCTGTCCTACCAACTATTCCAGTTGCTAGAGTGATGATTTATGAGAATATTCGAATTCAGATGAATAGGTTTAGTAAGTATTGCGAGTAGTAAAATATACGCTGCTGGTGATCTACTCGCGGATCTCTTCAATGTCTTTGAGGATGTCCTATCTACTTCTAAATATTTCCTATTGGAAGTTTCTGCACCTTCTGTCAGCAAATCTTCTCTCTTGGACGTTTCTCTTAAGGCTTTAAATGTATTTCTTGATGACAATATTCGAGAAGGGAATAAAGTGGAGTCGGCAACACTCAAACATGTTGTGAAACTCGCCAGGACAATATTTGCATGGATGAATTTGATCGGAACTGTTGAATGAGGCTTAATCTTTATACATACAATATGTTTAGTGGTCGATTGGAATCTGCCGGAGGTACTATGATATCTCCTAGTTTTAGAAATAGTAAATGATGCTGTAGGTGAGGGATTTTAAGACATAAGGGAGAGGCTTTTGTTTTAAGAATGAAAGGTTCAGCAATTTAGGCTTTTATTTTGTAGTGGTCTCTAATGTTTGGATCACCTTCGTACGAAACTTCGGTTTTCTCATTATCATTCCGAATATACCGTCTTTTAAGATCAGGCATTTGGAAAGAGATCCCTTATCTAGGACAACTTCGTCAGGATGGCAGATCTTTCTGTGAACCATAACCGATAGAATATTGAGGGAGTTGGATGACAAATGCTTTATAAAGGGCACTGCCAGCAGCAGCTTGCGATTTACTTCTTTCAGATAGTCCTATTTTAGTACTTTAGGAATATTCTCCAATAGCTAATCTTGCTGGTCGAAATTGAATTTGTTTTTCATCAGAAAAGACTCTTAAATATGGTTATGTATCTTACTCTCCAGTTCCTGACCAATTCTATTGGCTTTTGCCATTAGTTGTAAGGTTTTTAGTGAGTGATTTTTAGATAGTTTTTGCTGTCTTAAACTACTTATTAGGTTCCCCACACAGTTGATATTGTAGGCTAAACTAATACAGCTGATCATCTCAACGAATATTAGGCATAAAGCTTATCGTGTGTTGGTTGCTGCAAGGTCCCCGAAACCCACTGTAAGCATGATAGTCGTTCCCCAATAATATCCCCAAATATATCTCTAAAACCAGGGCAATAGATGTAGATTGTTCTTCGTAAGCCAATTAGAAGTAGAATTGGATGCCATCGCATTTAAGCTGATGGAGAGGATATGAGCGAAGGAAAAATTGGTAACCAACACAATGAATAGTCCCCAGTATTGCTAGCGTTAGAAAGTTGTAATGTAAAGGTTTTAAAGGATTTGGATTTTATGGAGGACTTCGGGAAATTTTAAAAAGGTCACTATCCTTAAGAATTTTAGTTAAGCTCTTCCGTTTCCAGAAGCAATATCTGCTGCCAATACGATTAGGTTAATTAGATCCATTGTGAACTTGCCTTTAAAATAGGCTTTAGAAATATCCCTGACGTAAACGAGAGCTTGGCCATCCTAGTACCTTTGCATGGTCAAATTTAACAAAATCTATAGACTGAACACAGGGAGTGCTGCAATTTGAACAGTCTTCATGATTGTGCCGAGAGTAGCGTCTTCATCAATTTCTTCGAAAATCAGACCGAAAGAATAAGTGATCATCAGCGCCAATATGTTGACTATGCTTATGAGAGAAAATAGGGAGTTGACGAGAGTTGAAGAACGCCAGCCCTCAGCCGAATAAAAACATTTAGAAACTTGCCTATTAATATGTCCATCGACACTCTCTATTGCTGCTGGTTCTAGGCCTGGCAATGATCTTTTAATCTTATAACGAAATCTTTGAACAAGTTTGGAGACCCGACTGTTTTTGATAAGTTTTTTAAGTCGAGGACCCTATCTTTTGTTTATAAAATCTGGCAGACGGACGCTTTCATGCCGATTGTGTAGTTTAGGCGAGTTGGAGAGGTCGCTCTCGAAGCCATACTTTTACTGCATTTAGCTGACCCAACTAGGAGTCTGCTACTAGTTGTTTTGAAACTGATTAACTTAGATCATCTAATAGAAACAATAGAATACTTAGTTTATACAATTTGTATTTCATCTTTACAACGCCTTAAACATTCGAATCGAATGCCAACAGTAGTCACAGCTTTGTGTGGGATAGAGTTTCTGATTGATAATTGGAAAAAAAGAATTACATCATGTAGGTGGCATGTATGTGGTTTTAACAATTGAACTAACTTACACAAGAATATAAATGAGTATCATTTTAGTTAGCTCATTTGCTTATTAGTTTATTTGTTGAGAAAAGACGGTTCCTGACTTTACTCTCTCTCCCTCATTTTTATACGATTAGTTTTTATTGATATCTAACCTGTAAGTTTGAGCTGTTGAGGCAATACCTGATGTGTCCTCCGAGCATACGTTGTATTAAATTTCTATAAGGAACCTCCTTTTCCTTTCAGAACTTCAGACTCTGCAAGCATCCATGATTTTTTATTTAGATGGAATACTTGGTCTGCCTCTGACTTGTACATTCCCAGCTTGTTTTCAAAGATGTTAAGTGTCTTCCATAGCTCCTGCATTTAGGATTTCTTGGCTTGAGCTGCATACAGAATATCGAACTGAGTTTTTAACTCACTCATAACTTTATTGAGCTAAGCCATGTTAGCTGCTGCTTTCTTATCAAACTAATTGGCCATATGCCTTAGAGAGTAATTGCTGTTATCAATTTACTTATTGGCTTAAGTGAGCTGTCGATTAATTTATTTTATTTACTTGGAGTTAGTCCCTTGTCCGTACTACAGGTTGGTCCACCTGCCTTCAAAGATTTGAAATTTCTGGTTGTTGGTTTCTGCATTTTCATTAAACTTATCTGTAAACTATAAGAACGACTCCTTGAACTACTTAAGGGAATGAGCAAACTCCATGAGTTTTTAGGCGAATGCTTGCCTGATGTTTTACTGTCTGGATTATATTTTTTAGAACGAGTCGTTAATGTACTACTAAAATTTCTCAATACCCTCAGTTATATGGCCCAAGTGCTTTCTCTTCTATTCGTGGAACGCTACCTCCTTTTTTAGAGAGTCCAACTCATCTCTTAGCAAGGTCATAGTAGCCCAAGTGTTTTTATTGTAAAGATTCTCGAATTCAGTTTTAGTTAAAGTTTTAGACATATTCTCTCGTAGCTCTGACAGCCCGTTAATAATGGATTATTAGCTGATCTGCTGCTTGCCTGGGATGGGGAAGGTAAGAGCTGTTTTAATCTTGACCAGCTGAGACTTAACGCTCTAGTTGGCATCCACGACGAACCTTTTGTACTCTTTCATTTATGATTCGAGGTTTTAAATTGAAGAATGAATATTTTTAAAGCTATCGTAACTTACTACTTCTAATTTATCTAGTCGCTCCCTGTTTCGTTTGGCTTGGGTATTAATCTCTTCAGCTGAGCCGAGAAAAGTTTCAATCTTGTCAACGGTCTAGATGTCTAAAACTGCGCTGTTATTAAATTATACATTTTGCATAGTGTTTGCTGCTAAATAGGTGCTACTATTCCCATAGAGGAGCTTTTTCTATTTGTCTTACTTCTCCTTCTTTTTGTCTCGCTTTCTCACTTATCTAAACTAGGCTTTTATAAGTTAGCTGTGTTCAAGAGCAAGTTCAGCCTTGAGTTTTGCCTTCATCTCGTTGACCTTTCTCTACAGTTTATCTTAAACCTGCTAGAAAGAGGTTTATGCTTTTTTATGGACTTCAAAGAACTATTGGATTTGAGAGGACACGTAAAACTGAATATTATTGGTAATTTTGTGTTCGATGTTCTTGTGCATCCTCGGCTCTATGGAGTCATACTGGGAATGGATCTGCCCTACCTACTTTTATATATTTCCCTTCAATTGTTATATTCGTTCACTAAGAGAGGCTAACGTTGAGTCGTATTATCGAATTTTGAGTTGGAGAAAGATGAAGTTCTGGGTAAGTTTGGTTTAGGAGTGGGAGAATTAGATGAGGGGAGCGTTTTACATTAATAATCCCTTCGGCTGGTTATTGTTAATATCATAAATTAACTATCTTACACAGAAAGTACGTATTGATGATGTTAAATGCATAGATCATCAGTGGGGGAGGGTCACGATGAAGAAAATATCTTTTTGGCGAGCTTCATTTTAAGGTCTTAGAATTTGGCGTCCTTGGGAAGCTTTAATTAGACTTTTAAGGTTAAAAGGAACTCGTTTATTGAGTGGATCTACTGCATGGCTCGTTTCAGCCATCTCCAAAGATCTTTGAGGTTACCATCCTTCTCAGTATTGGTTATTTTAGACTTCATATCAGCTATACATTATACTAAAGACTAGGCTCTCTTATGTTTCTTAAGTACCTGCTCCAACAGTACAGATAGATCGTCACTTTCGACTCTCATTTACCGTTTGATATCAGATTTTAGTTTCTAGAGCACCTTCTACTTCTATTTGAATGCTTTGATCTACCATCTGGCTGTACTTAACTCCTATTTTATTAGGAGGTTGGCCTATTGCAGTTTGGATACCTTGGATAGGAGTTCCTTCACTTGGCTATTACTCTAAGATTAAGAGTGTTTTGCGTTTATGCCTCGTTACTTAGCTAACTGTTAGGTTAGTGTTTTTATTTCGTTCTTAAATACTTCTTATCGT
The DNA here is from genome assembly GCA_028571205.2 of Hydropsyche betteni. NCBI lineage: Eukaryota > Metazoa > Arthropoda > Insecta > Trichoptera > Hydropsychidae > Hydropsyche > Hydropsyche betteni. The sequence goes on along the minus strand of JAOXNN020210739.1, from coordinate 37,284 downwards.
GCTTTAAGCTGCCTATTCTATATCTATAGTGACTCCACCATGCTCTTCTCAGCTTCGAGTACTGAGGTTTTGTTGGAGAGGTCAGAAAACTAGCCTACGTTCCCCAAGGACAGGTTCTACTTCCCCAGGTATGAGTGTCTTGGCCTTCGACTGGTAGATCTCTTATATGGAGAGAACTCAGCCTTTTGAGAGAGATTATTTTAAATTGCATACCGACTTCTAAACCTCCTCTCCTTCAATAGCTCTGTACTGTCCTGTCTGACCGGCACTTCCAGAGGCAACCCCACCGTCTGCGAGCTGGTGGGAGTGGAGGGTTTAGTATTAACCGCAATTTAGTTGTGACTGTCGTTAGTGCAGGAGAACTTAGGTGATTACTTTTGATCTGAATCCTGAAAGAATCTTTTGGTTCTTTCGAGGAGGGTATGATCGAAGGACCTCTTGGGAAGGTTGGTAGTCTTCCTATTTTTTTATCGTTCTTCATAGAAGCTCTATTAGATCCGTCGTTAGGCATCACTATCGGCTAGTTCCATTCCAACGAATTTTTAATTAACTCTTGACATAGTTTTAATTATCGAACTATTACACCCACTATCACCCATCAACTCACCTATCTGGAATTCAAATCCATAATATTAAATATTGACTGTCGATGCTCTTCAATTAATCACTACTGAAGCTTATTATCGAGGATATCTTTCAGAGGAGAGACTTTGCGGATAGTAGCTACCTAAATGTACTGCAGATCGATAAGTACATCAATGATATCTACTTTATGCTGGGAATGGAGATGGGAGTTAGTTATTAGGATGCGCTGGTGGCTTTTAGGCATATTGATACGTGGAAGGAGGGAGTTAGTAGGTTTGCGTTACTCAATACGTTTAAGTATTTGAATGGGGATCCGACAGCCTGTGTGACTTAGATTATCACTCGATAAAGGATTAGATAAAATTAAAGGTAGTTGCCACCGCATACTGGGTCATCGCCGTCACCTGGCAGAATGCCGATAGCAACTTATGGGCCGAGAAGAAGATGATGATCGTTCGGACCAATTAATCCAACAAATCTATTATGCTATCTAATAGTCGAAGAATACTCACGTTTCACCCATTTTTGTTCAATCCTTCTTTGGTTTGATTCCTTAATAAAAGTTATAGATTTATTTGGTAGCTCTAATATAATTAAAGGGCTTCATGTCGACAGATAACATCGCGAATAGATAACTCTACTACAAGACTCAGAGCACCTTCAAAAGGAACCGTCGCTACATCGACAACTAATAGATCAAGCGTCAGCAAAGTATGATCGATGCCCAGCGACGCACTCCCACATCATCTCGATGTCTATCCACAAGTGACAGATTTGATACCAAATTCACCAGTTCGAAGGACACTAGCAAATAGAAGGTGTTTAAAGAGATAGTGAAGTTCAAGAAAAGGCTGTCTTTTACCAAATAGCCTGATACGTAGCTGCTGCAATCATCGAGGACGGATGTAACTGCAATGACTAGTAGCTCTCCTAGAAAGTAAGGGGTGATCAATACAGAATCAAAGGGGTTCCTATTGGGTTAATGCTCCCTAGGAAGGATATTGCTCCTCTTAGTAAGGATCCTGCTGATGAACGTCTTTTCAATAACTTTCAGCTAGTTAAACCAACAACAGCGAGGACTCTAGACTTCTCGAAAAGGAAGGGTAGGCATTAGCGATCCACTAGTAACTCTCCAGAAGTGCGTAAGTTAGATTTAACTCAGCATCCCCACACGTAAACCAACTTTTCCAGAATTACTTCTATAAGGACACTACTATGAAGTGCCAATTCTCGTACAAAAAGCAGAAGAAAGAGTAAAGTCGTGTATGGATGTTCCGCAAGAGGAAATAGGATGTGTGCGAGAATGACCTTGACCCATAAAAAGTTAAGAAAGGGTATTAGATTATAAATGGCTATGGTTCAGTGAAAATCAATCCTTTCTTCAACAACTCAGGAAGGGAGCTACCCTGCCAGTTGGATATGAAGAAGATGACTCCATTATCCGACCACTTCTCAAACGAAGATGGCTAGATGATTCGTCCAAAACTCTAGTACAATCTTAGACAGCAAAGACAGTACCTCAAAGACCGTCGCAGTGAGTAGATAAAATAGAGGAAGAGAGGATACGTTAATAAGGGAGAAGTATGCCTAGAGATGTACTTCCGGAAGAACAAATAGCCAGAACCAAGTGAACCTGTAGACTGATTACTTGCAACTGAATTTATTATTGAATTTATTATTGAATAGGTATTTGAAATTTGATCAAAACTGTGTATTTTAACTCAGCTTAACGCTAATCATTAGGTTCTTTCTTCTGTTCGTTCGGCGACCCTTGCAGCCATCGCCTAGCTTTCCAGTTAAGACAATTCTTATCCCGGTCTCTCTTCGCTGGGATAGACATTCAGTGATTAGGATCCGTCACTGTCGCTCCAGGAGTTAGGTTAGGCGTAGCTCTCCTCATAATCGTTGGGGATGACAGTGGGGAACTCGGGAGCTTGGTACCACTCTTCATCTTCATCGACGGAGACTAAACAGCCAGCAGCATGCTCCTACAAAACTAAATATTAGAAAAACTCACCTTGAAGTCTGAAGAGTCTTCCACAGTTCGGACAGTTGTCAGTCCGAGCGCTACATGCTTTGACATGCTCTTCATATTGTTTGGCGAGCATGCAGTTGTTGCAATACTGGCACACAACTTTCTTTCGACAGGACGAATGGTGCTCTTCTAGGGTCCTTTGCTAGACCTCTTAGCCACAATTTTAGCATTTAGCCTACGATTAGTGAAGAAGGTACTTTTTAATGGAGATCAAGGTGATCAGGTTGGTCTCTGAGGTCGTAAGTCTCATCGCATTTCTAACAATATTTATTCCATCTGAGACAGTATGATTAGTGGAGCTATCTTTTTCTATCACATATGTAGTTTTTGCTGCCATTATCGGAAGGGTACCAGTTTTAACAAACTGAGAACTTGGTCTAGTGTTCTCCAGCTTGCATTGTCTTTTTAAATTATTTATATTTACACCAGATGTTAGGCGCTTTTAAAAGTATCACCTTAGGCAATAATTGTATTGATTTAAAATATGAACACCAGCGGCTAAATTATGCTGATGGGTAGATGTGTGATTTTTAAGCACTCTTTTGAGCTCTATCTGAGCCTTCCAACTCTTAAATAATAGGACTTAAATCCCAAAATTTTCGTTTCATAAAATTTTGATAGTCATTCTATCCAAATTTAAGTCTATCGAAGCCCTAAGTATTGTGTTGGTAAAGATATTGTAGACAGTATTAATGAGCGAAAGAATCTTAAATAATTATAATTGTGATAGCTTGATGTATACACCATTGTCGGTCTACAAGGGAAAATGGAGTGAGTTGGACTTCCCGAAGATTTTCACCGATGACTTCTGCCACGAACATCATGCCACGATCAAAGTCAACAGTATCAGCACTAAAGACGCCTCCATCAAGCTGAAACATCAGGCTGATTGGGAAAAAGGTGCTCTTGAGTCACAGGACGAACTGAAGGTGTGGTTCCCCATCGATGCAACCAGGTTCCTCTATGCCAGAGCACGAACGTAGAACTTCAAGCTACAGTTCGACAATGGGTTAGTTGATGTTGGCAACTACAAGTTCAACTTTTACGGTGCTCTCGATATGAGCAAAAACGGCAGGGATAAACAAGTTAAGTTGGGAGCCAAACACATCTCCTAACGCTGCATCTCCGACAACAGAATCAAAGTCGACGATCTCAGGGTTTATTTTTATTTATTCAGCAATGGCAATTCGCTAACAAAACCCAAGTCAAACACAGCAACTGGAGATTCGGTATTCTAGGTATCTTGAACGGAAACACTCAACAGCTCATTAAGAAAGACGTTACTTTGGGATACGTCGAAAAAGACTGGGAGGTTCACATTAAGGCTGAGCAGGATATCTCTAGACCCACTAGAGACTGGAAGGACGTCACCCAGTGGTTTACTGGACTCACGCTGCTGGGTGCCTGGAGAAGAAACTTCAGGGAAACCTACGCTGTTTAAGTAAAATCGAAGATAATGTAGGTGGAATATGACCCATCCACAAAGGTTCTCGGAGATATAAGCGCTTTGGTGGAGTACAATCAAAACGAGAGAAACGGATTGAAAGTGAAGATCAACGACAAGCTTTGGTTGACAGCAGTTCTCAAGAGAGTGCACAATAGCCAGTTGGCAGCATCCCTCGGCCTATCAGTCCCACTGGCTGGTAGCGGAAAGAGAGAAGCTCAGGTCGGTCTGCAGATCTAACTGAATGTGTGATGAGTATCAGATAAAATCAAGGTGGAAGATTAATTAATTGGCATTTGCGAAATCAAATCCATTATAATTGAGTGGGTTCAGCAGCCATGCACCAAACAAAAGGAGACAGGGACTACTAAAGTCTGCAGCATTCTCCATTCCCTCGCGGAAAGAGCAGGAAGGTTCGGAAGACTATGAAAAAGTGCGGGGCGAATGCTGATGGTTTGAAATGGACCAACTAGAGGTTGTAGAAGACTGTTAGTTTTAAGAGTAGAGGCAGGAGTGGTGTACGCTACCAAACTACGCTGGAAGTGAGGGAAGAATCCCCCGAGTACAGTCCAAAATCGGCAGGAAAAATAGTAAATCAGGCAGGAAAAGTGCATAATTTTATTAAGGCGCATACAAGACTCACCACTCACGACCATGGAGTGAAGAGTAAATTTAGTACTAATAAGAATATAATATTGGCGTTGGTTTTGAGGATTGAAGAGGAAAGGAATAATAATAGGGTGTTCGAGGAGGAGTTTAGGGATAAAAAGGAGATGCTGGCGAAGATGAGGAGGAAGCTGCTCAGATGAGCTATGATTGGTTTATGGGTTACTACACAAACATCTAATTATTTAAACAATGAAGGAGTAAGAGTCGAAGGTAATACTCGCTTAGTTGTGAGAAGTGCTAATTAGTTAATGAACAGATTTGTATTTAATTAGATTTAGTATTTTAGATGGATTTCTGCCAAGAGTTAGGTCACAACAGCCTGCTAAAGCACTACTGTCCAAAGTGCTCAAAGTTCATCTGCATCAAATGTGTATGTATGAGTTGCCATCAGACAGTCAGCTACAATACGTTCTCAACTGAAGTCAACACTATTGTTTCTTATGTAAATTAGTTTATCAGAGCCTAAAAAATTGGGCTCTCGGCATACTCAGTCTAAGCCGAACTCAAAAAGTACCCCTAGCTGCAGAACGATAAGGTAATAAAAGCTGCCATGGAACAGTGTTTTCGAGAGTAAACATATTGGTGCTCAACGCCTATGTACAAACTCTGGAAAAAAGAGTTTCCGTTTGCAGGAGCGCTATATATGCTCTATTCCTATCATTTCCTAGCCGATACAAACGATATTGACTTTAAGAAACTTAGGTAAGATGTATCGGAGTCATTCAAAAGGCAGCAACAAGCTCATCAATACTTATTTAATGAAATCAACGCTAAGATCTAAAGATTGACAGATAGTTATGAAGTGATACCAGGGTTATCTCTGGATAACGTGGATATTCAAATTATTCCAGAGTCATTACCCAAAAAACCTCCAATAATTGACAGGAATATGCAACCCAGGCAATCGAAATACAATGTAGATATCACAGAATCAACGAAATAAATTCTTATGAGATAACTTCCGCCAAAACAACACGACCCACCCATAAACTATCAGAAGAGAAAGGCTTCGGATACTATTGACCCGTTTGGCCTTGGGCCAAAGGCTAGGGTTGGCTACGGATAATAGAAACCAAGTAATCAGACTAGTTTCCAGGATATTTGCTTTTCAGGAGAAATTCAGACTCATTATTAAAACCCAGACACAACTTTCTAAAATTAACAACCTTTACATATCCCCTAACCAACAACTATCCCAAGCTTCCTGAAACCTTCTTTAACTAAAGCTGGTTTATAGGAACCACTCAGGCCACAATGGATGAAACCGAAAGCAACCAAAGTTCAGAGTAAATTCAAACAGATGAGTAAGTAGCAGTGTAGAAACAGTCTAGTTTAAATTAAATTGGCACTAAAGAAGTCATAAACTCAGGATGCACTATGCCGACTGCAGATTATTTACGATGGCAACAGGCGTCCTCCACAGTAACTCACTCGAGCACTGGCCAAGTTATATCTGAAAGTAGGAAAATATCAGGAGGCAGTTACTTACTATCGAAAATTAACCGAACTTACAACAGACAAAATTATGTATGAGATGGCAGTAGCTGAGATGAGTGCTGGAAATTTAATGGAGGCGTAGAAATTGGCTCAATCACTCATGAAAATTGATGAACGCAATATGGACTATCGGATACTACTGGGAGACATAAAATATAAGGCAAAGAGCTATCACCAAGCACTAGATATCTATACTTATGTAAAAAACATCAAAAAGACACCCTTATCAATAATCAGATACATCAATACACGGAAGGCAATAGGTTACAAGGATAACACAGCTAATAACTTAATAAGTGAAGCTATCAATATGAAACCTTCGAACGCAACACTCGCCTATATGTATGCTTTGTTGGGGGAGAACTTTTACCAAAATAACAAATACGCTGAAGCTGAAAAGGTATACAGGAAGGCTTAGTAACTTGATTCAAGCAACAGCATTATTAAAAACAATTATGCGCTAGTGCTGTATTTCAATAGAAATTAAGATAGTGCAGTCAGAATGCTGCAGTAGCTTTCGGAGGTGTGTTGCTAGGAAACAATCATCAGCAATTACTTGGAGATGATCAGGAGAAGGTCGAAGTCACCTGAATTCATCACGGAATCTTTAAAGAAAGCTAGGCACATGCTAAGCCACAATCCTTAGTATCTAATTAAGGATGCAATTATCTCACGGCGAATAAAAAACAAATAAGGTATGATCTAACTGGTAGTACTACTGTAGAAGTACTGCTCCTAAAAACCAACACACTGGGAGGCTGTAATCCAACTGAGTAAACTCGCATTCTACGTTGGAAATTAATAGCTAATTCTGAAATGTAAAGCCGCTCTTAACAATTTCATAAAGGAAGCTCTACCCACCTAAAAATACTTGATAACAATAAACTGTCTAGCATTTATGGAGCATAAACTCGGCAAACATTCTTAATGCCTTTAGTATTTGAGGCATTTGTCACAAAAGGACGTTATGTAATACAAATACAACTACGCTTACAAACTATACACAATCAACGCGACGAACATAGATCAGGTGGACTCGCTAATGAAATCGGTAATGAATCTCAAAGGTAAAAAGTTCAGATACTGGGTACTGAGATTCCTAGTAGCCTGCAAGAAGAAAAACAAATCGACAGCAGGCACAATTCTCGGATAAATCAGAAAAGACTTCTCCAAGTACGCCACACCACAAGTATGCCAGTATCTAGACTCCTATTACAAGATTATTAAATGATTAAATTATACATGATGAGTATGCACAACAAATCATAATTAGCTAGAAGGTAGCTCCCCTTTATCGAAGTTCTATGACATCTAGGCGAAACTAAGCTTTCCGCTTTGGTCCACATCCAGGTTATTGAACATAAACTCTGACAGTTAGTGGTAGTAGCTGTCTTCCTTCTGGATCCCTTACGCTCTTTCGGATTCCCTCATTCCTTCCTCAAGCTCTTTTGGTGACAACTATCCGTCTTTATCGTTGTCTAATTCGCTGAACATCTCCACGTTGTTTGATTTGCTGGTATCTTCCAGAGAGTTTATGAGCTACTACTCAGTGACCTTCCTGTCTTGGTTGGTGTCATACATCCTGAACCAATCATCCTAGAATTCTTATGCACCTTCCGCCACACCAAATTTTGAAAATGAAGCTTTGAGCTAATCGGAGGTGACAATTTTGTCGGAGTTGGTATCAATCTATTTGAAGATCTTCTTCATCTATCGGCTGATAGTAGGCTATTTGGATAGGGCTAATTGGAGAACAATTACCAGGAAGATTGCTATGACAAATTTCATTTAAGTTAATATAATTTAGAAACGTCTGGTAAGCGATCATGCGTTCACATTTCGTCACTGGCGCCATCCTCTTCAACGAATCTTGGCTACTTTTGTTATTATCTTGAGTAGCCCTGTTGAACAATGTCATTCTTGAACACTTAGAACTATGCCCTTGAGATGCCGTTGTTCTTATCTTCGTCGTACTGTTAGAAGAGTAGATCAGACATTTAGTTGTAGTAGTCATCACTTTCAATTATTCCCTATGACACGTCCATCTCTTTAAACACTTCGAAGATCTACTACTTCGTTACCTATCCGTCATTGTTGAGATCGTGCTACTTGAAGAACTCTTCAGTCTAATCGGTGTCGCTGAGGGCACAGAGCACCAACAAGGTCAATAAAACAATCTTCATATTAGTTAATTTCATAAATCAGTGTCTTTGTAATTGGACGAGGTTGATCGTCGTTGGGTTTGAAGTTATTTAAGGGTAACTTGGTTGTCGTGGTTAATGTCAAAAAGCTACAGCCAATCTTTTTAAAATGTTTAGAGGCCCATACCCCGTATTTCTGAAAGCGGTCTGGTAGTACCATAGTATATTTAGTCTAATATCCACTTTATCTACTTCGAAGTTACGATCTTGTCGTTGTCCTGATCAATAGATTTAAACATACGGAGGTAGTCCTTCGCAGTATTTTAGGTAAGTACCTGGGTAAGCAATACTGCAGTTAGAATGGCTTTGATCATGGTAATAAAATAATAATATGGAAAGGAAAGGGAAGCCGATTTAATGGATTGTTCAAAACTCTAATTTATTAATGTTCAAAAAGAACTACCCTCAAGAATTGTACAATAGATTCACAAGGAAAAAACTAGACTTTTCTCAGAAGGAGATCTAGCGACTCTTTAATGAGTAACTTCGTTATCTATGGAAGCTTTCGGTCGGTGGCCAAAGGTAACATGCTTGGTCTTCCTGAATTTAGAGAGAATATGGGTATACTAGGAATACAGGCGGCAGAGCCTTTCATTGATAGACTCTACCGATCTTTCGATTTGGATCAGGATGGGTTTGTCAATTTTGCTGATTTCGCCGAGTACATGGATATTCTCAAGAGTGGCGATAACCGTAGCAGAACTTACTTATCCTTTAGGATTATTGACCTTAATAATAAGAAGTATCTGACGAAGCAGGATTATCTAACATTTATCCGAGATTTCCTACAGGCATGGTCCAGCATAACTAACATCCCAATAAGTACCCATTTCAAATACTCAGCGAGATAAATGTTGGATCGTGTTGGTATTTACATTAACACTCTGGAGGATAGAGTAGCTAGGACGAATGCTAACCGTTTGATAGACTTCGAATTCTTCTATAGGGTGATATACGCAGAAAACGAATTTACGGCTGCTTTGGAGTTTATTAAGAATGGTTCGCCATAGATGAGGGAGGAGGGTTAGATGTACAGGCAGGAGTACACTGAACTGGCGGTGGCTGTGGAGACTGTTTATAACAAACTGGTAGGGCAGGAGCAGGAGATCGTTGAGTATGTGGAAGGGAGGGCTGGGGGCACCTAGAATAGGATAATAATACCACAGAAAAGAGTGATTAGAACTCCTCCGCAGGATATTACTAGAGATTTAAGGTATATGGTGAATAGAATCAAAACCCTAGCTCCAACTATGAACTGTAGTGGGTGCTCCCTGCACTACGCGTTCGAACCATCAAGTGCTCGATTCCGTAATGTTAAGAAAAGAAATAGCAATTCAGGAAAGATAGTGTTTTTTGGCGATAGTAACTGGAATCTGGCTCTGAACATGATGATCGGAATATAGACGGCAGTGAGGAGTGTCAGAGGGTTTGATAGGATAAATATGCAGGCGCCGACAGACTTTGCGATGAAGTACTTTTTTGAATTGGCTCCTAGGAGGTTTGGAGGGGATACAGGAATAAAATCATATAAGTTTGTGGATTATGCTCCACATACCTTCAATCATATTCGGAGAGCATTCGGAGTTAATAATGATTAGTATGTTAAGAGTCTGGGTCCTGACCGATTACTAGCTTCTTTAGTTATGGGAGAGATGTCTTCAATGACTTCAATGATAAGCCAGGGTAGAAGTGGCGCTATATTCTATACCTCTTCTGACGGAGAGTATATCATAAAGACTATCACAAAAGAATAACATCGGTACCTACGATCGATGTTAGCTGATTACCTGCGGCATATTCTAGCAAATCCATACACCCTATTGAGTAGGTTTTATGGATTGCACAAAATATAACGAAATAGCAAGAGATCATTGACCAAACACTACTATTTCATTGTGATGGGTAATGTGTTCAACTCAGATTAGAACATATCCGAAAGATTTGATCTTAAGGGGTCACTTTATAACAGGTTCGTCGCGAAAGAGTAAAAGTGTAATAAAGTAGAGATCTACACAGCACAAAAAGGGACCTTAACTTTTTGGAAAGAAGGCCCATCGAGTTGAATGCTAACGATCGAACGTTTATACTGCAGGCTATTTAGACTGATGTTCGTTTCTTAGAGCAGCATGGCTCTATGGACTATTCCCTATTGGTAGGCATAGCTAAATAGAAGACCAAATAATAAATGCTGTAAATGCTGCCTATCAATCTTTACAAAGGTCTATTCGCTAACAGCTAGAAACTCCATTACGGAGGCAGGTAGGCACTTGTATTTAAATCACGCACTACAACATAGAAATACATATTTGGTGTACTCGATATTCTGACGTTCTTTGACTGCAAGAAATCCCTATAGTCCTGCTACAAAACAACCTTCAGAGGGAAGTCGGTATCATGTATTCCACCTCCACCCTACGCCTAGCGCTTCCTAATATTTATGAACTCTAAGGTGTTTCTATGATTCTGTACTGTATTTAAATATTTTAAACTATGGAGGCGGATAGATATCAAGCATTCCACCAATGGTTTAAGCAGAATGGTGGGCTATTCTCTCCTGAAGTGAGCTTCCCCACAGTATTTCAGCCTGGCAACTACACGGGAGTCGGTATCAACTCTCCTGTAAAGGCAAACAAAGTGGTGATTGCTGTTCCACAGAGTATCATAATAACTGCGGAGGTTGCCAAAGCCTCTCCCATCAAAGATGTGCTTAAGAAATACGATATATTCACTGATGAGGATGACTCTGACACTGAGTTTAATGTTCTAGCTCTGTTCATCTTGTATGAGAAAATGAAGAGTAGGTTGAGAGTAATGCAGAATAGAAGTCGTTATATTATCCTTATTTGAGGGTGATTGACCCTCCGCACACCATACTGAATTGGTCGGATTAATAGATACGGAAGACTAATGACCCACATCTGTTTGTGTATGCTCGAGATCTGAAACAACAGTATGAAGAACTGTTCGATAAGTTCCTGAAGGTGGTGCTCACTCACAGCAAACACTTCCCCTAAAAACTCACTTATTAGTTGTTTATTGAGGCTTACAATACTGTCACTACAAGATGCTTTGGATGGGGGTTGCCATCGACTATGATAGTACCCTTTGCTGATTTCCTTAACCATACGGACGATAGTGTTTATCACTACATGTTTAAAAGGTAGTTTGAGCCTAAAGGTAAGGTTTAGCACTAGGTAGGTAATACGAACGTAGCAGCTGTAAAGCCCCACGAGTAGTACATAGTAAAACATAACCATCTGGACCTCACTCTGTTCGGAATCGACTCCCATTAGTTCAAAAAGTATGAGCCGAATGAACGAATCAAATTTATTCAGAAGTTCAAACCTGAACTTCCTTTATAAACTATAGTTGGAAATTAGAAAAAGCTACTCGATGAGGTACACAGTTCTGTTCTTTACAAAGATATCAAAACCCCACTGTTAATGTCAGAAGATTAATAAGACAATGATAGTGAGTAGTAGGAAGAGTCGGTGCTCAGCCAACCCAACTTCATAGCTCTCCAACAGAAATAGAAGGCTGAGGGGCAGGCAGCAGTTAAGTAGGCCCGCTACTAAAAACCTAAGCTTCCTGTTAACATGGAGTTTGAGGAGTAGGTATTATGGAGTTGGTGGAACTTCAAAGATCCTACAACATACTTTATAGTCTCGACCTCTAGAGAGATGAAAGCAGGGGAGCAGCTGTTCAACAGCTATGGGAAGCGATCGAATAGGTTCCTCCTGATATGGTATGGGTTCACTCTAGAGTAAAATAAATTTAGTAGTGTTCCGTTTAGGCTATGGATGTGGAAGGGCTAGGCCGCCAAAACCAAAAGGATAGTATTCGACAGATGTGTAGGAGATGATGAGTGGGAGAATGGTTTGGTAGTGTGTGGTGAGGAGATGTTTCCAACAGATATGCTGACTAAATAGTTCAGACTGAAGGAGTCTTCCTTATGCCACTAGCTCATAATCTATCTGAGGTTACACTTACTGGCTAACAACTAGAAGCATTACGAAGGATATGTGAAGGAGCAGTCAGGACTAAAAATTAACTATCCGGCGAGTTTGCAGTTCTAAAAGGAAGTGTTCGTGTTCATGAGGAGTATAATTGTGGATTTGATGGAGGTACACTCAGCAAGTGAGTAAAGCCTCAACAAAGAGTACTAAATGGCCCATGGAATCAACCTTTCTGCTAGGTAGCTATTTACTTCTCGACTTCGTCTAACTAATAAACGTATTCTGTTGCTACAACTCGCTCTTGTTGACATCATCATCGATATTCTAGCCGATTTAGAGAAGAAGGTACCTCTGAGCTAGTGCCTGCTGACTGAACGTAAATCCTAAAACAACAGATTGTTTAGAAACGAGATAGGCCACATTTTCTACACTAAGAAGATAATAGAGTATGTGCGTAGTTTAGCTTTGATAGTGTGAGATGTCTGAATTAAATTTAGTTATAGTGTTATTTGCTAAAATTAATTATAGAAATTGTTTGATGACTCACCCCACTAACCTATCAATTGCATTCATATAGACATATCAAGGGAATATCAAACAGGTATTCCTTAGCCTCTCTGAGGAAGTTCATCCATATTGAGGAAGTGGTCTACTGGCATGATCGATGTCTTGGTTTTAAGCTTCTCCTACTCAGTACGGGTTATGAACCTACCTTTAACTCTCATACGTTAATTAGCGAATTTCTTGCGACTGTCAAAGCATTTCGAATGCTTTGAAATGCGAGCTCTACGTTTCTACAGATATCTCTCCACCTTCTGCCGTCTCAGATTTTGCTTGGTTATGTCCCTCGAAGAGCAAGTCTTCGCCAGCAGCGCCTTCTCCTGTTCCTGCTTTAATGGTTGGCCTGGGGAGGTTTGGAGATTTGGATTTATATTCCCCATAACGACCGAAACTTAATCCAACGGGGTACACGACGCAGGAGAATTAGTTTCGGAGGCCTGCATCTAGTAGTCGGCTGCTTGCCCAAAGGAGAACTCTTCGAATACGAGTTCCTGTTTGAAGGAAGTGATCTTGATAAGGGGTATCTGATTAGGTTACTCGTGCGAGTACTCGGTGACGGCACTATTGAGGGAAGGAGAACTGTCCACCGATTCGTCAGATTCGATGAGTTCGATCATGCTGTACTCTTGGAGAACGATTTAATTGGGAAATGGTTGAGATTTAAGATGGTGGAATGGAAATTATCTTGGAAAAGTGAGCGAATCTACTGAGGGGAAAACCACGAAGTCAGACACCTCAAAGAAGAGCCCATCAAGATTTTTGTGCATTGGTGCTTGAATTCTGTTAAATTATCAAATCTACACCACAATCTGCTTTAATGTGGTTCGGATCATTTCGGGTCTACAGACATCTAATAAAATTTACATCTGACTGTTTCTTCCAATACCCGCCTACCCTTCGCCAGCACACTCTAGGCTTCTCCCCCATATTGATGGAATGACTCCCTCAATAGCACAATTCTAATCTATTTCATGATGGTATATATATTAACATACTGGGTTCCTTCTCGTCTCTTTTCAGGTACTCCCGTTCGATCAGTGTCTAAAGTCGTCTCTTGACCATGCCAACTTCACACTTGAAGTTCTTGCAGAGTCCACATGTCTCTGTGATCACCTATTCGTAACGGGCTGCCTTTCGGGTTTTCATTACTTTCACAACTATGAAATCGATGGCCACTTAACGGTCTCTCATCACCTCCTCCGATATCTGCTGACTGGGCTGCATCAATAACCGATTACCTTTTAGACGTACTTCTGTTGTTGGATGCATACCAATCTACGACTTCTGTAAGTGAATGATTAGTTATAGGTTAGGATGTCCTTCATATCGATTTTACCCTAGTCTCCCGACTTGTTAAATATTTTAAGTTTGCTGAGCTGCACTATAGCGGTATTAAGATGATTGGCTTATTACTTGGGTTTGACTTGATCGTGGATTTGGGCAACTGTCAGTTATCTGAGGGACGGGTCCTCAAACAACAACATAACAATAAGCTGGAAACCTGTATTAGATAGATTGGGTACCACTGACTTTTAGAACGAAGTTGTTCGTGCCGAATTTCGCCTGAATTTCGGCACTCCCATACATAAATATCCAATGAAGGATCTTACCAGGGAACTTATGATAGTAAATCTCCTCAAAACTGTTCACTTTGCCCATGAGCTGTTTAGGCACCAGATTCCTCTCACTCTTATAATCTTGGATGGGCCAGCTACCAGTAGTCAGTAAAGTCACATGGAAATGGAACCCATATGTGAAGATAGGGTTGTACTTTATGTTCTCATTGTTGAACTTCTAGCTAACATCGATATCCGATATCATGGTGCTAATTTTTGTTAGAGCACTTGCTCCTGATTAAGCTTTTAGTTTGTTTATTAGCTAGACTTCGGCCTCACGGTTCTTGAACTGGTCGTTAAGGATTCTCATGGTGAGGAGTTTCTGGTAGGTCTTGAGGAAGGTATCTGGGGAGAATAGGTAGAGATATAGTCTCACTACGTTTTGGATCATCGCTGAAAAGTCTTCGTTATCGCCACGGCTCTTCTTAAACTCTAGATCGGCGTAATGACACATGAAAGTAATAGTCTTCTGACTCTTATTAACGACAGATTGGAAAGCGTTATCCCTGCTATGTTGAACTTTAGAGTCGTTTTTAAAGCTACTGACAATGAACTTATCGGCCAGATCCTTCAGCTGTAGGAGATTGAGGATTACTTCCGTAATTCTCTATTCTGGATTAAGTGATTGTTACTTTTGAGTTGCTTCTAGTCCTCAGCAGTAATCTTTTACAGGATGTTGGTGCCCTAGCTTTAGAAGTACCTACCGAATACTGTGCAGAAGTAGGTCATATGGTCTGATCTCTTGATGAGAGCGTAGAGTTTTGCGAGTTAGACCTACTTTCGATGTTCTAGCATGTTTATCATGCCTGTAAGTTAGTGGTCGATGATAGCTCTACCGTTTATATTTATGAGGCAGTTCTCGGCGGCAGCTATGATAGTCTTGTAGGGGGTGGGGCTATTGAAAAAGTGTTCTGCTATTTTCTATTATCGCAGTAAACATTTTAAGGCCTGGTCTACTATTTCAGGGGTAGACATTTTCATTATCCATTTACACTTTTATCTGTATTAGGCTTACATGTAGGTTATTAGAGGACAGGTGAAGTGCTCCTTAAAGAACTTGGTCTCGAACGGTGACCCTGTTGATAGTCTGAATACAGGGTTATCATGCTTCTGATGTTTTTGAAGGACGATTCCAGTGCTGGTTTCATCAAACCCACAGAGCCCTATGTGCTCGATAATAAAAGCCACAGTTTCTTCGCTAATACTGACGTGGTGCTATTATTTTATCTTACTGAGCACTGAATGCAATCTTTACAGCAACTCCTTTTCGATTTTAAGAATGTAGCTATCTCTAAAGATTTTAGCTCCTTCCAAATGTAGGGAGGTCTTCCTATTTCTAAGCACTAGGTTATCCAGATGCTGAAATATTTTGTATAATGTCAGCATATACATCTTGTAGCAACGAATCTGATCTTCGACTGCCTACAGGAAACTCGCAGGCTCAGCCGAGGATATCTCCGATTGTAATCTCCTTACTAGAAGTCGACAGAACTGTCCCAGATCCTCGGTATACAGCCGGCAATACCACTCTTCCAACTTTAGGGTACCTTTACCTGAGTTTGTTTTTAGGCGTTCTCGTGGGTTGCTGCTGTGCTGAATACTAGAGAAGATGTGGCTGCATAACAATATCGATACTCAATACTTTTGAGGAAATCATCAACGCTGATTTTTAGAGATTGCATTTGCTTGTCGATAAGGTATGTGTGTAGTTTACGTTGGGTATCAATGTAGTTAGGGATTGATTAGCGGACTTATTGGAAATCTTACATTTTGATATTGTGCAATTACAAATAATTTAAGAGATACTTGTATTAACATGATAGAGACTAATCTGTTTAGTAGTTGTCTATCGGAATTTATTATTGGTAAAAAAAGTATATTTGTGGATGACTTCGGCGAAGGACATTGAAATTTTACAGAAGATAGGTTCTGGGTCTTATGGAGTGGTGTACAAAGTAAAGAATAAACTTGACAAACAGATCTACGTTCTGAAACAAGTTGAAATGTCGAACTTATCATCTGATCTCAAGAAAAAGGTGCAGGAATAGGGTAAAATATTGAAATAGCTACGTAGTTTGTACGTTGTAAGGTACTACCAGTCGTATATCGAGAAGGGGAAGCTCAATATTGTGATGGAGTATTGCGAGAAAGGAGATCTCGACAAATATATGAAGAGTTTGATGGGAAGACCTATTAAAGAACAGCAAATCTGGACATTCTTTATCAAGATGTGCATAGGGTTGAGGGATATTCATAAACAACGAATTTTGCATAGGGACATTAAAACTCAGAATGTGTTCCTGACGAAAGACTAAGACATTAGAATTGGTGATTTAGGTGTCGCCAAACACCTCCAGGAAGACTTTACTAGCACTGTAGTGGGTACTCCTTACTACCTTTCGCCATAAATTTGCGAAGAGAAGCCATATAACTAAAAGACGGACATATGGGCTTTAGGATGTGTGCTTTACCAACTATGCACAGGAAAGTATCCTTTTGAAGCTGCAAATAAACCAGCATTAGCCTTAAAAATAATAACTGGTAGATATCAGCCTATTCCTCCACACTATTCTGAGTAGTTAAGTGCAATACTAAAGCAGTGCTTATCTGTAGAGCATAAACGGAGACCTTCAGCTCAGCACATCATAGAAACTCCCTATGTTCAGAAGTTTATCCAAGAACATCAGATATAAATGAATTATGAAAAGGTAGTCAAAGCACCCAATCAGGCTAAATCGCACTCTAGGTAAAAGAAAGCGACTCCCCCAAAACGAGCAACACAAATAGTTACTCAGGTCAACTTTATGGCTGCTAAAGACTAGAAATAGTAATCATTGAAAATAGGGAAATGGAATCGGAAACCGTCTAATCCTAGTTTGGTGGAGAATGTTAAATTGCCTCAGAAGTTCCAGGAGATAATACTGAATAGGATAGAGCCTCAGCCTCAAATAATAGAGAAACCAAACTAATAGATGGGGACTCCAATACAATAGAAACTCATTTAAAAGCCTTCTGTTCCTGTAATAAAGCAGCAACCCAAACCAATAGTAGTGAATGTCCAGAAAGTTAACCCTCCTCGTAAGGATCCGAAGGAAGAAGTGAGGATAAAGTTTGAGTAAAACAAGAAAAAACTGCAGGAGAAGGTGGAGAAAGACTAGCAAAGACTCAAATAGTATTTACAGAAGAAGGAACAAGAGAAATTGCAGAAAGCTAGATAGGCTAAACAGAAGAAGGAGCAGCAGTTGGCGAGGTATAACCAAGTTAAGAGATAGGGACAGAATGTATCGGTAGGGAGTATTGAATAAGCCTAGTAAGTACCTAAAGTAAAGCCAGTGGAACAGAAACCTAGTCCAGTTAGTACTAAAAAATAGTCAGTGCATTCTAGCCCATCAAACGAACAGAAGAAGGTAAAGAAGGTATAGACTCCAAATAAAGTTCAGCCATAGCCTGAGTAAAAACTGGATCTTCCCGACTAATCTGACAGCGAAGATTAAAGAAAGAAGGCGAAAAAGGTGTAAAAAACATCGAAACTGGTGCATATGGTACAGCAGAAGGTAAATGATGATGAGATTAGCCGATATTTTGGATTAGCAAAGCCTACCTTAGTTTCGAATGTATCATAACCTTTCAGTTTGAAAAAACCAATCGAAATTAACTGGGCTGAACAGACGACAACTTCTAAAAATTCTTTACCTACGTTCTCCTAACACTTCTAATAACTTGGAAGCCAGCTTTAGAGCGATGTAATAGATATTGATCCTGACTAAATATGTTAGCAACTCGAATAGGCTGAACCCTACATCTCTTCCATCTAATCCGAATAGGAAATCTCATCAGAAAACAATGCTCTCGTGCAGGACCAATCATAATCAAACAGACACAAGCTTCAGTAGCTCCTGCTTTAGAACTCGCGGGAGTAGTCTACACTCAATAAAATAATAGCTGAAAAGTAACAATAACTATTTAAATTTGTTTCCAAAGGCGAATACTAAAAGCTTAAACAGCTTATCGGCACCCTCGAAGGTGAGTAGCTACAGAAAGCTATGACCAGCGTACTGAAAAATACAGAGGTACTATTTATGTTCTATAAACTGCTACTTTAAATATCGAAGAAGGATGAATGTGTCACAGCCATTCTCAACATCAACAAGAAGCTGAACTAACTGACCACTCCGAAAAAAGAAAATATTGATAAAGTTGTATGCACTTGATTTAGTTTATCTAGAGTGATGTAGTATCAAGAAAATCATGCGTCTTTGTGCTCTAGGATCATAGGGCAGTTCTTCTCCAGGTCCTTCTTCTTGTTCGCTTGGTATTCCAGTCTAAGCTTATTCAGGTACTCCTATCTCTCTTTTCTGCTTTTGTATTCGAAGTAATGCTTATTAGTTCCAAATAGTGTATCCCACCAGGTGAAGAAAGAGGAGTAATTTCCGACGTTATGGCTGTGATGGAAATTATGGTATTCGGCACTACCACTCATCGGAAGCAATCTGAATACACTCCAACTCCATTAGTAACCGCAATGTCCATCAGTGGTTTCCCATACTCTAATGAACACCCACATGAATACAGTGGACATGTGCACAGGGTAGAATAGGCTGAGTGCTCTGAAGCCTATTCCAGTAGGAATGAGGTTGGCTAGTAAGAATTAAATAGGATGGGAGTATTCGGCAGCTAATGAGACAGTAATCTTGTACTCGTGGTGCTGTTTGTGAATCCAGTAGAATGACTTTTGGTGGAGGAGGGAGTGCATAAGGAAGAAGGTAAAGTCTTCAACGACCATGAACAGGAAAATTTGCCAGATGTGCGTCCAAACAGATGGGAAGTCTGCCTCTTCGAATTTAATGTTGAAGTTTGAGAGGGTGTCGACGTAGAGCATAGTGGCCTGGATGAGCAGAATGTTAAAAGCGATGCCTTTGAGAGTTTTCTTCAGAGTTTATTTCCATTGATCCGAATTCTACTCCCAGGGCCATGGTTTGTTGCTGATTCGGTAGTTTTCGAAGAAGGGAATCTTCTTCTTGTAAATGAAAACCATCAGAAGGTTGGCCAGAGTCAATACTCCCAGGTTAGTACCTAATATTGTTCCAACATATAGGAGATTATCTAAATGAGAGGAATCGTACGTGGAGCGAGGGAGAGGTAGGTAGGCCAGAGATCTCTGAGCCACATAGGGAAATAGAAGAAGTATGCGATACTCATGAAGAGGGCAGCCACCAGTCCGTAGCCTGAGTTAGATTCAAATTATACCTTTGCGGCGGTAGCGTACAGCATCGTTCTTAATGACTGTAGAGATTGAGTCGTTTTTGTCGCCGGAGCAGTTAGTTTAAACGTCTGAGCGTTCCATAACACCTAAATTCATTATAAGAATAGTTAATTTCCAATGCTATTAGACCGTTTAATTGCACTTTTGGTCAGAAATTGTGCTCGTGCTCTTCATTATGGTTGGCAGTAATAGTGGGTGTTATTTAAATAGGCATGGTAATGGGGATAAAATACATGGGTGGGTGGACTGTGAAATAGAACAGGTGTAGATATAATGGATAGGGAAAGCTGATGGGTGCTAGAGTGTAGGTAAATGGGTAATTTTATTTGAATAATAATTCCTAACAATTGTATAACTGCGTGTTTCAAGGACTAAGCATATTGTCCAATAAACAAGGGTTACGAGTTAGTTGTAAGGTAAAAGAGCTTATGCGATAGTTTTTGTAAGAGCTGGAAATGGAAAATAATGTTTTACAAAGAATTGCTATTTTCTCTGAAAATTTAAGGTTTATTCTTAATTCATTTATTCATTCCCCAATCGAATGATCGTTCTGAGATCACACCTACTCATACGGAATCAGAAACGGTGGGTGACGTCAATTGAATCGCCCCTCCGAAACACATTTTCAAATACGAGCTTCTATTTAATTAATAAATAGGTAGCCAGTGTATTAAATGATGTCGGTTTTTATAAGTTGATAGGAACGGAATAAATAATTATTATGTAAGAAGACACTTAGTACCTTCACAAGATCGGCATTGAGGGCCAAATTAAGTAAACCCACTAACGAAACCCCATATTCAATCCTGAGTACGATAAGCCACTCTACCCTCTTTACTACACTCCTTTTAACCACCCACATCTCACCAAATAGTGGTTCGAAAACATTAAAAACAACTCAGCTTTCGAGAAGTCTCATTTTGGAGTGGCCACCGACAAGGCTGAGCTGCGGGTGTACGACGACACCGTCAGGCAGAGCTTCTTCTACAGACAGAATTTACCTGAGCTCCAAAATGCAACAATAGAGTTTCTATCAACTTGGAGTGGAAGGCCAGTGGGTGATTTCGACCAGGATCCTGACTGGAACCTTTTGAAATACATCGATGGACACTTCGCCTGGCACAAGGATAAGGTCCGCTTTAAATCCATCTTCCAACATCTTGGTACTCAGATAGTATTCCCTCCTCTTGAGTATTCTCCATTTGAAAATGGAGAACTCAATATATTCGAGGACAGTAACATGATGAAACCTTTCAGACCGGTTGAAGGCTCATGGTATTACATTATAATTCCATTGGGATACGCCCATTGTGTAGAGAGAGTCAAAGGAACCCGCTATTCATTTACAAAATAAATCTATGTTCAACCTAAAAACCCTTAACATTGATTTTGAGTACATAAGATGATCAGTCGTTATTGTATTGTAAATTCTTCTTGCTGAACTGTAGCATATTTCTTGAGTTTCGTAGGTAATACTTGGAGTCCACCTTGGTTCTGTCTGGTAGTTTGGTCTTGGAGGGGAATATCGGAGAGTTTATGTCTGGTTGCTTCTCCTAGATGGTATTGGGAGCTTTGTCTTATTGTGGCTTGATGTCAGAACCATCTCTTAACTGTGATTGCCAGTTGAGCTGGTTTTTAGTTAGAGGACTTATTTGTATCATTTAGGAGATAATAGCTTTGGTGAGGATATCTCCAGAGCCTTCAGGGTTTAATACGAAGGGGAAGCTGTGTTCTGTTTGAGTTTAAGTACTCTAATAATTGAGCTTTTCAGATTGGATACAGACCTCGTAATAGATCTTTGTCTTGGGTTTGATAGGGGATACTCGAAGATCGATTTGAGGGCAGATGGCAAGTATCTTTTACCTGAGCCTTTCAATTAATATTGGTTTCTGGATGATTGGACTGGCTTCAGCAACCGGTTTACTCGTAAATGATACCTCTATCAGATTGGTATTCTCCTCCACCTCAGGGATTGCAACTTGATAAGGTTTCAAGCTAGCTATCTAAGGAGAGAGCCTATTATTTGAAGAAGGAGAGCGTCTATTATTCGAAGGTACTTCTTAGTTAAGAGTGTTGTTGGAATAGTACCTGGAGATGGGAGCTCTCTCTGTTAGTTGGAGGGTAGACATTGAAGGGTAGATCATAATGTTATTCTATTACTCTCCAATCTACCTTTATAACTTCCTGTGACTGCTACATCTTAGCTATTACGGTTGTGGCTTATCGAACTTTATCTTTTTCTGGGCAACAGATGACTGGCAAATAGAGGGCTCCTTTTCATAGTTTTAGCTTTCACTCTGAGATCTTGAAAGGACGACAACGCTCCCTTTCTTGTCTTTATGTTTTGTGGGTATCTTGATTACTATTTGGGGAGGTGCTCTCTCCAAACCGATGTATGTATCCCAGCCTGGATACATAATACCTTCGTTCCTGAAAATAGAACCTTCAACTAAAGATTCTGAAGGTTCAAGTAAAAGCTTTACCAGTTTCTCATACGGTAGACATCTTTTGACTGATTTACCCTGGTTGTGTCTTGAACAGGTTATGCATGCAATCTTTGTTGATGTATTCTTAGTAAATAAGGAAAAGATCTCTTTATGACATTTCCAGCAGCGTCTCATCATGTAGTCCAGACTCTCATAATCAATTAGGTCGAACTCAGGAAACTTATACTTGTGCATAGCGTTTGTCTATTCGAGTTTAAACCATTGTGCGACAAGGGCTCTGAGATGTTCATCTTGGGGTTTTAGGTTTAACTGGCTTAGAGAAATCAGCTTTATGGGTAGAGGAATCTCAAGTTGGATTAGATCCAGGTATTAGAATTCGTCAAGGAATTCAGGCAGGATGTTCCAGCGAGTCTTAATCACTCTGCCAGATGCTCTTGCCCAATAGACTGAATCACTGTTTATGTAAACCATGTCATTGGGGTTCTGAACCATGTAGCTCACTCCCATGTTGTTCTTAATAGCCCACAACAGGATATCTTTGGGTTATGATCTGTTATGGATCGAACTTTAGAACTTTCTCTGATCGAGCAGTCTTTCGAACTGAGATCTATCAACTACCACCCATTTGATTTTATTTGGACCATAGTTAATGTGAACTTAAGCCAGGCAACCAAACCTGTTGCTGTTAGTCTCAACATACTCAGAGTTTAGAACACTAGCTGAGATAAATGCTCTGTTATCGAAAGACTTAGGAATGAACTTAAGCATGTCTGAGTCAGATCTGTATCCAAACACCTTCTCCGTGTTGCATTTGCCGAAATAGTCAATAAAGTTGTTACTGTCGATCTTATCTAAAGGCAAATCCTTTATTATCTCCTTGTTAAATTGCTTTCTGCTGCGCGTCTCAGAGAAAAACTCACTCAGGGTTATCCTGCTGATTGAATAGGCAGTGTCGGACTTCTCTTTTAGTTTTAGAGCTTATATTTAGACATCTGCACATTCACTCGCTAGCCACTCCTAGGTCCAGAATGCCTAAAATTCGACTGCTGTTGAGTATTGTCGAATGACTACACATCCCGACCCATAAAGCTCATCCATCTTCTTTTTATTGTCTTTGTAGATACTCTCGAATTAATGGTTTTAGAGTTCCATCCCCAGAGTAAAGTCCACGTTGCTTCTGAGCTCTTCTACATGTCCTTACTTCAAAAGTTCCAGAGGCAGGACCGATCTGGTGTATAGCTTGAAGAGCATCTTCTGTTAACCTTTGCTCGATGTTTTGGAACCCTGAATTTCCTTGATGTTGATTTTGTTGTTAAGAGTCTGAATGGCTCTATTGAAACTTCCGTTGCATACACACGCCAAGAATCCTCCATACTTAGCAACCTCATGGTAGAGTGCTTTTAAGTACTAAAATACTTATTTTTGATTTTAGTACATCTCCAGATAGCTCATCAACAACGTGTCGAATTCTGATGATGACTCTTTGTCTGGGTGCTGTGTTCTGGCTAGACTTTGAGTGCTTTGAGTTTCCTTGAAATATTTCTCTACCGTCTTCAGCCACTCTACTGAGATAATGTGAGGGTCTGACTGAGCCAGACCAATTGGATCTGGCAGGGCAGGAGAGCGTAACTCGTCGCTCGAGCTTTCAAACATATTTAAAGATTATATATATTCAGGTCAACTGCTAGCCTTTATTTTGGTGTATGCTTAAAATTTAGAGATAGGCTACTATTTAGTTCAAGTGAATGCTAACTCTTTTAGTCCGCCACTGGATATATGATAGCAACGATAAGATAACCCCAAGATGCAAGTAAAGAATTAAATCTACGTAATCAATTACGACGAGGGTTAGGTCTATTGGTCGCCCTTAGCACAGAGTTTCGAATGCTAAACCGGCTGTAACTGCAATCATTGCTGTCTGCCTCTGCTTTTTCTTGGTTATTGCATATCTAAGCCAGTAGGCTCTTGATTTCCTTTTATATTTTGCTCTTATTCCCTCCTTCGGTTACATATACTAGGGTCTGCCTATTATTTCTTTTGGGTTGTTTCTTCTCGAAATTTGACAGGTAGTTGATCTGTTCCTCTATGAGCCCCTTTTGCTTCTTGAGGATATCTATATCCTAGTTGCTATTTTAATCGGAATAACCAGAGTAGTTTTAGTATTGGCACTACTAGACGTGGTTTCTGAACTGGTTGGTGGGGAATACCTGGTTGCATACCTCGCACAGAATATCAGTAGCGATATTACCATGAAGTAGATGATCCTCCATAATTGTTTTGTTCAGTTGGCTTTCCTTCTTCTTAAGGGTCTGATGGCCATAAGGGGTAACCCCAGCATCAACAAAAGTGCTGGTAGCCAGTTTCTCCTCGTTCTCCTGCCTCTCCTTTAATTGGTAGAGTTCCCTCAGTTAATTTTTGAGTTTCTAACATTCAGCAAAATGCACTTGTTTTAGCTATTTCTAAGCTTTCTGCCGGGAGAAGTTCATTGCTGACCTGATATAATCTTCCTGCTATTTGAGTTTGGCTGAATACTTCTGTTCCATCTCCCTCTCAATTTGCGCCTTCATCAGCGTCTATTTCCTGGCAAACTCCTCTTCCAGTTCTTTACGAATATTGGTCTCGAGCATCCTCTTCTCTTCCTCCAGTTTGAGTTGGAAGTCTGCATTCGAACTATTCAAATTATTCGCTCTCAGGTCTTTGATGTCTTTGGCTAGTTCCTTCAGTTCTGAGTGTTAGTCGGTTTTGCTGAGAGCCACAGTCAGATTCTCGTTGATTTTCTTAAGGTTGTTCTACCGGTGTCTAAGCTCCACGATCTCCATGCTCAACATTTATGTTTTCTGAATTAGCATAATCCTCTCTCGTTTCCAGTCACTCTCTTTGGCTGCCTGCTACTTCCGACAGCGGAGGATTTCATCCTGCAGGGGGAATATAGCTGCTAAACCTTATGCCTATTGATTCATATAACTAACGAATATCTTAAATGTATAAAAAGTCCTACTGATAGATGCTAGTAGGTAGGGTTGTATTCAATGTACGATTATGGCTAAGCACACCAATTACAAATATATCATCAGGTGCTGGAGTCAGTTATCTGGCTTCTTCTACCTTGCAGGTTAATATGGGGTTACTCATTCAGTTATTGGTAGGAGGCCTGACGCCTAGCAGACACTCGAGGCTTCCGGTGAATTTGGAAGCACACTGTAAACACGAAGAACGCTAAATAAAACTAAATGTCGCTGGATGGGTACCCCCAAGGCTATTAAACACGCTGCTAGTGTCGCCGATTCGTCTTTCATGTCCACATTGAAGAACTGTGGCTGGAGGCCTACAGTAAGTGCAAATACTGTCTGATTGAGTAGCTAGCTACGTAGAAGAGCACCCCCAATAGGGAGATAACCGAGCAACAGGCACAGTGCGTCTCACTGATACAGCAATTGAGTAATCCTCCCATCTATTTTGAGTTGTTAATGAAATAAGTAGATTAATATCTTACAGCCCACCAATCGACAATAGTGTATGCTCCCAAATACATTATGCTGCTTATTAGTGTATGGATATAGTTAGGCATTAATTTGAATATTAATGTCGAGTGCAGAGGTATTCGAACGCATAACCAAATTCCTAGAGGAGAATAAACTTACGTCTACGTTAGCCACTTTCAGGAAAGAGTTTGATAGGGAGAGTAGGAGAACTGATAGGTTTAGGAAAGTAATACCAGCTGAATTTTCAAAAATCAAATTCGATAGGAATAATACTCATGAGGTCATGGCTGTACGCTAGGTGCTGCAACGTGTAGACGAGAATGTTCTCAAGAGACTGGTGGAGAAGGTCAGTAGAACATGCAACCAGTAACCTACTGCTAACGATATGAAGCTATGCAATATGAAGTTCTATAAGAGATTGGTGGAGAGAGAGGTTATGGCCAATGTTAGGCATAAGGATAAGAATGATATTTCTGGGATACGGGAGAGTTCACATGATAGCTCGCTTATTTCGAGACCGGAGGAGGTTATGGGGATGCTAGAGGAATAGGTGGACGAGTACCAGAGTGATCGGGATTTAGGGTATGAGATTTACCAGTTTGAGAGTGATAGGTTGAATGAGGCTTGTAAATAAATAGCGAAGAAACTTCCACAGTACTTAGAATTTAATTCAGGGCGATAATACCCAACACTGAAAGATATCCTTCGGCGTATTACAAAAGCAGGGAACAGAAGCTTGAACGATCCCACACCCATATTAACCTACCAAGGCACGTTAAGTTTCCACCTTCCAACGATGCAATCTACCCGATAGAATATAATGGAGTTATTTATGATACTTTCGAATTGAAGGTAGTGTATGATCAGGATAAAACAGGGTTTGAAGATCCGAAGGATTTCCAGATAGTGATTAATGAGGTGATTGCTGGTAGGTACCAAATGATAGAACTTTTGGGTCAGGCACAGTTCTCGAAGGCTGTTAAGGTGCGCAATCTAGATGACGATAGGTTCTATTGTCTTAAGATTATCTCTAATAATAAGGATTACTTCGACCAATCTATTGACTAAATCAAACTGCTTAATTACGTAGGGTTTAATGGAGATGTGGAGGAGAAGCACGTACTCAAGTTCTATGATTACTTCTATTACAAAGAACACCTGTTTTTGGTTACTGAGCTCCTAAAGTAAAACCTCTATGATGCATACAAAAACAATATTAGAAGTACACAACAGCCTAAATACTTTACTCTTAAGAGGGTGCAATCAGTTGCTAAACAGATGCTGGAGGCTCTGGAGTATCTGCATAGCTTACATATCATCCATAGCGACCTTAAACCATAGAACGTACTGATGAAGTCGATTAAAAACTGTCAGATAAAAGTGATAGATCTGGGCTCCAGTATATTCTTCCATGATGAGCTTAGTTTCTACCTGCAAACGAGAAGTTATAGGGCACCGGAGGTTATTCTAGGAGTGAAGTATGATGAGAAAATAGATGTTTGGAGTGCAGGGTGTATTCTGGCAGAGTTGTACAGTGGAAAAGTGTTGTTTGAGAATTAGACTGTGGTGGGGCTGCTGGCTAGAGTACAGGGCATACTGGGTGGATGGCCACAGTGGATGATATAAAATGGGCAGGCATGTGGCAAATACTTTGCTAAGAACCTGGTGCTTTACGAAACAGTTAGTGAGTAGTGTGAATAATAGGATGTGAGTATAAAACCCAAGCAAGTAGATCTAGTACGAGCACTCGTTCCCAAAAGGTCGAACTTAAAAGCAAGACTTAAAACCTCAGATGCCCATTTCGTAGACTTCATAAGGTTCTTACTGCGAGTAGACCCCACCCTGCGTCCTACAGCCAGCTAGGCTCTGAGACATCCCTTCTTCTCCGTTCAGTACAGAGATGAATAGTGAGAAGACACTCCAGAATATTGATATTCTGCAATATATAAACAATGCATAGTCATTCATTTGATGGTTGAATAGCCTTTCCACTCTACTCATACTCACATACGGGAATTTTTGAGGTGGCTGGAATCTAGCTTCCGACTTTCAGCCATAGTTTTGGGTGTCTGGAACAGTCTATTTTTCTGAATTAGAACTAGTCATTACCACATCGGTAGTGTTTGACTTCTTGGGCTTTCGGTGAGTGAGCGAAGGTGTGATGTCCGTCAGTGGCGACCTGCTCGGATACAGCTTAGCATTCTTAACTTTCAATGGGGTTTCTAGAGTCAATTTGGGCACCTCATTTTCTTTGTCCTCCTTTGCTAGTTGAGGCTATCCTTCCGATGATTCCCTCTCCTCAATATTGTACACTTGGAACTAGCTGAGAATTGGAGCAATTTGGTTTCCGAAGACATCGTAGTAGGGGATGTCATTCATTTCGACCAGTTCGCTGAAACCATCCTCTCCGTGGAGTTCAGCAATATGGTTGATGCTGTCAAGAGCTTGGTTTTCCATGTCGGCATCAAATTGTTTTCGTTTGCCGAGAGAGTAGTTGATGTAGCTGATGGGCGATTCGTAATAGACGGTGGATTTGGGGTGAGAGTAGGGCGTTCTCTATTGTTGTAGTTCTGGGGTCTCCATAAAATTGAAATTTCGTTAATTATCGTTAAAATTTATTCTCACCCTCATTTGAAGCAGAAATAAATTTAAAATGAAGCATAACTCCATTAATATTGATAGAGTGCGTTGGTTGGTGTAGGAATCAGGTGGGTGGGTATGGCAGTGAGTTGAAGTACGCTAAAGAGATGTGGAATATAGGTGGCAGAAGAACTTGTGTTTATTCTATTAATATGAGTTAGTATTGCATATTACATACATCGATAATACCAAAATGAATAAGCAACATCATATTTTATTCCATGTCCAATATACCATAACTTTGAAAGCACCCAACCTAATCTTGTAGCCACTTTTACTTTGATTTGTTTCTGGTAAATGCTAATTTCGAACAGTCAGATACTGATGAACTTGTTCAGCTTAATTTTAGTGAATAGGCACGTAGATACTTAGGCACATAAGGTTCTGATATTAGCTTAGTACTTAATGGGAATACTGTACAAATAGAAAATAGATGATAGAATAAAATACCTTCTCAGGACTCATCCAGGTGGTCATTAGCGAAGACAAACTCAAATCAGCCTTCCAGTCTATCAACACTACCCTCAAGAGTCTCGACAGCAGAATCCGAGCTTTGTAGCCCAACACCAGCATGATTAAATCTCTGACGGAGGCTATCCAAGCTCTTAGTCAGAGACTGAGCATATCCTAAACCAAAATACCAGCAATAAATTAGTAATGTCGGCATACTCTATAGTAAAAGATGGCTGAGATGCGCATCGATTCGAAGGGATTATTTAACCAGATGCAACTGAAAGTGGATGAGGCTACATCGGTAATGAGAACCTGCACTGAGTTATTGAGGAAGCAGGTTAACGAGGTGGTATCTACCACCAAACAGTAGAGTTGGCGTGTGGAGATGCAGGAGTATATGGATAAATATAGGGAAGAGTTGACAGAAATTAAAACAAATGTGTGCAATATTGTAAATAAGGAGAACGCTAAAACTGCTACACATAGAGGAAGCTCTACGAGGCACTCTATCCCTAGATTGGACGCTGCAGATGTTAAGCAGGAAAATTAGGTGGGACGCTAACAGGTATCATCGGAAGACATATACAACCTTAACGAGACATTTAAAACTATGTGCAAGAACCAGAAGCTGGTTGGTGCTGATAAGGAGAATCAGAGGGTGGGTAGACACTCAGCTAAGAATTTCGATTACTTGCAGGGAAGCTTTATATTGGCGTCGGTAGTGACCAGGATGGAGACTATGTAGTAGAAGTTTTAAAGGTTTGAGAGGGAGTTCAGATAGATAGATCGATCATCCAACTCAGGTAACTAGCCACAGTATTACCGAAGGAAACCCTAACTTCTGGGTTAGCTACACAACCAAATAAAGTAGATTCTACAGTAGCAACAGAAATCTAGGAAATTCTTCAGCGCTTTCACCTAAAAACAGCTGTTACTGTAGGAGCAACATAAATCAGTATTCAATAATCTGTAGAATTTGAGGGTAAAGTCTGATAGCGAGTTTAAGAGTATTATGAGGTCACTACCAGGCAAAATTGATTAGCACAACTCTTACAAAGCTATCATCTCTAACTAGATGTCTAAACAGCTGCAGGATTATCGTCAGCAATTGGATGGCAAGGTTGGGTTGCTGGATTTAGAGTCTGCTTTGAATAGGCTATAGTTAAAGATAGTTAGTATCGATAGGAAAGTGACGGAGAAGTGCGATAAGGATGACGTTAAGAGGGCGCTCACCTTTTTGTAGACTAAAATTAAAGAGGTGATACTGATAGTTACGGAAAATTAGAGAGACAAGAAGGATGCATTCTTTACGAAGGCAGTGCTTAAGTGTTTAAGCTGTGATAAATAGATTGAGGATGGGACGCCTTCTAATCAGTCGCTGGTGCAGGATTTTAAACATTGGAAGGTGATGCCATCGAAGAATATCACTTCTAGGATAGGAGTTAATACTTCGCAGGTACGGAGAAGACTTAAGGAGTCGAAATAGCACAGCAACTAAGACTTGGTGCTGGTAGACAATAAGTAATGACTCATCTGTATTATTTTATGATTATTTTAGGCTCATACAGGATTGTATTTGCCATGTTGACAGGTATATGCTATTTATGAATTAGTTAAGAACACTAAAGAGGTAACAATATTATAGTTGGAACAATTTTTATATTAAACCTTATGATTGAATATCAATCAGTTACTCAGTGTATCTCTGCTTTCCTTTCCAGTTGGATCCTTTCCTAATCTTTTAGTATCTACTCGGTAGACCGCTTTAGCATACTCTTCAAATTACTATTGAGGGGCCACCCGATGCCTGTCCCGTTCTATTTAATTATCCAGGAAGATGGTGCTGAGTACATCCTTGTAGATGTTGTAGTGAGTGATTAGCCACCTCGCTTTCTCTTCAACAAGCTCCCAGATCATGCTTTAGGGTAGAATATTTGATTGAGCCTTCTGAGCTTGGGAAACCTTGTGTTGATGTTTGTTCCTGCTAGGCACACAAGTAAAGAGGAATAGCAAAACAAGAACTAATAGTGTGCGAAGGGGTACTCTTGGTCTTGAATGGTTTGAATAATTTTCCCTTATGTGCGTTTTCGCCTACTTTTTGTCTTTCGGCTTTAAATTTAAGCTTTCTGCTACTATCCTTCCGCTTCTGAGTTCCATTTAAATAATATTAATGATAATTAAATTGAACTTAGACTTGTTTTAAAACGCTCTATCAGAATTAATGGGAGAGTCTTCACACACGGGCATGCTACTTTTAGGGAGTCAACTAAAAATAGTCGTCTCGGGATCTTCCTCTTAATAGGCTCTATCGGTACTTCATTGTCATCTTCTTTAACTTTAGTCTCAGGTCGTTGTGCTCGCATATTGATACTCGAGTAGCTGACTACAGTTTAGCATCCATTAGTTGTTTGCGTGTGCAGTGGGTCATTACACGGTAATTGTTAAGTTCCTTGTAAGCTTTGTTGAGAGATTATTGAAGTGTTCTGATATGCTATTCATGGTTGTAAGATAGCATCACAGCTTTGAGCTGGCTTACCTGTATCTCCAGCAGCTTCTCCCGTTCGGTAGGTTTATTATCAACTCCTCCTTTTTTATTCAGCTGCTCACTCAAATTTTTGTTCAGTTGTCTAAGCCGTTGATTTTAGCACTAAAGCTTGGCAATAGACATCTTCAAGTTCTCCAGTTAATTCCTGAGGGTCTTAATGTCTGATTCTGATTGTTGAGTGATATCAGGGCAAGAAGACTTCTTGGTGGTGGGTAGCGGAGGGTACATCATTTTCCTCTTCGGAAGAGCTTTCTCCAGCTATTCCTTCAACCTTCCGATCTCTTGCTCTTTTCTCTCATTATCTTATTTGGCCATTCTTGTAAGTTCTATTTGGTTATGCAACTCAAGTTTCAATATCTCTATGTCATAGTCTAACTGCTAGCATCGGTCTTTGATGTTTTCTTACACTTTATGTTAGGAAACCTCAAAGGATTTATTCATTGGTATGTCAGGCCTTTAAAATTTGCATGGAGTACTAGGCCTTGTTCGATAGTCTAACACTCTCCTCTCAGGATTTTCCACTCGACCGATCTGGCTGGTAGTTAGATGGTCCTTAGAAGGATTGACTACGACCTATTCAATCTATTTGAGGAGTTAGGGCCTGCTGGTGCATTTTAAAATTGTTTTGGGATTCTGAACTTGCTATCTGATGAGCTGGAGTCTCTTAACAGTCACAAACTGCATGTGCTAGTGGGTGCTTTTAGGGCGGTCTCTGGGGAGAACGGGCTATCGCTGCCGCCTGAACAGTTTCCTCATGCTACTTGTGGAGGATGTTTAGTCATCAGGGTGCGACCCACTGAGAGTATGGTTGAGTTTGACAAATGATTCCGTCGAGACAGAAGTGGTCAGGAATGAACCATTTTTTGTATCAGGAGATGCCATTACGAATTCTGAATATGAATAATAAAACTGTGTGATTGCTAATTTAATCTGATTATTTATTTGTATCTCTATGTAGAGTCATATATAGATATGAGGGAGTTGGAGACTATAAACTTTTAGAGGAATGGTTATGTATATTATGTAAGGACATATTATGTTTGGATCAGCTGCCCTGGTGCGATTGTTGCTGCTGCTGTTGTTGGAGCAGACGCTGCTGTTCCTGCATGTAGTACCAATAGTAGTACTAGGGGGATACTTGCTGGTGTTACTGCTCCTGGATTGGGTTCATCTGTGGCTATTACTGGTGCACCTATTGAGTGGATGGCCTCTATAGTTTGGGCTAGTCTTCAAGGAAGAATGGATCGATAGGACGTTATTTGGGCATTTCAGGAGGCCTTCCGAATTGTGGAGGCTCAGGACTTCTGTGCTAATGAATGTTATCAACAAATAGGTATTGGTTGGGTTTTGATGATTTACGCTATCTTAGTGGCTGCATCTCCATCATCCCTCCTCTTGAGCTCCGAATATTTGATGATTATTCGCCGAGAAGCTTAACTACCAGCTGGGATTTCCTGGCAGATTTGTCGATCGAAACGACAGATCCTCTGGCGTCGTGCTTTTTGGCAGCTTTCTTGTATACTTGGTCAGGACGTGGTGCTCTGAACATCAATATGGATACTCTTCTATTAATGAAATTGGAGTAGGAGTACCCGGGAGGTAAATAGATATAGGGCCCGTAACGGTAGTTCTCATCGTAACCTACTAGTTGAACCTGCCCTTCAAATAAGTACCCTCCAAACTCTAGCTCGATAGACTCTCCCGGAGCCAGTCCCTATAAATTGCTTCTTCTAACATACTGGCTCAATTTATTCTATTAGAGCGTACCAAGGAAGTCAGATCTGTCTTTGTAGAGTCTACTAAAATAGAATACTGACATAGAGAATATTCTGTGTCGGAAGTCGGGGTTCACCATAAGTTTAAATATCAAATCGAGGGAGACCACTCGAAGGGAAGCTTTGTCGGTTGATACTACAGCTGTAGAGTAGGCCTGTTTAGTTCTAGAGAGGATGTTGGCGGGAGAAAGGACCCCACCCATACCTCTCGCTAGTTTATCCTGTCCGACGGTATCATCGATGACACCAGAAACTACAAAATAGACTGAATCTATAGGTTGACCAACTTAGTATATATTGGTACCTTTGGTGAAGGTATTGATCACGGAGTTAGATATGGTGTGATCCAGTTCGATGTTCGATAAGCTTGAGAATATGGGGTAGTCTAAGTTCTACTTCCTAAACTGGGGGATACCGAACTACAACTAGTCTAAGGCGTAGAGCTGCTTATCGAGGTTCAAGAGAGCCTACTGGAACTGTGCCTGATCGAGAAAACCATTGGACAAGTATTAGTGGTATTACTATTTGCGTTGTTTGAGGATAGTACACACTGCTCTCTTCATTTGGATGATTGATATCATTTCAGGATAGACTGTCTATAAATCAGACAGGTAGTTCTGGGCTTTACTTGCTTCTCCATCAAGCTACTTCTCGATGTTGTGGTATTAGTGGACTGTCGGAAAACTCTCCATAATTTATTTGGTCTCTTCAATAATTGCGATGAGATTGGCAGCGATATCGTAAACACCATACAACTGCATAACAATAATGTTTCTGGCGTAGTTGCCCATACAAGGCCATGTTTGGGCATTCATCCAGAACGTTAGATTACCATAGCTTGTGAAGGAAGGTGCCAGTTGCTCCCAGAATACTAACGGGCTTGAAGGAGAATCCAAATTGACATTGCATATTTAGCTGATGAAATTAGCAGCGTTCTCCTAGCACTGACCAACCTAATATCTTTACCATATGCACTTCTGCATTAGTTTGATTGTTTTGTAGCGGAGCTCAGTTTAAAGTTAGCCTCCTCGTAGAACTTAGGTTAAAGAGTTTGGTTATTGGATGCGACTTTTACGGATTATATCAGCATCAACATCTCTCAGCTTCTGAGCGATATCCTTATCTCCGAGGTAAAACCTGACTTTGTCCCAGTCTACCAAACTTAAGAATTTGTCTGCTTTTAAATCGTGGATTGTCTAGTCTGTCTTTTTCACGATGTCTTTCAAACATTTTTGAAGCAGCTTTTATTTTACAGGGGGCTTTTCGATCATCTCTACGTAGTTTACTAATAAACCGCAAGTAGTACCGTTGACTAAGAGTGTCAGCGTGGCCATACAACCTACGTAGAAGATAGTAATTTATCTGAACCGATGGCTAAGATCTGGGTCGACACCAACTAATAATGCCAGACATAACCCTAGTGCCCCACGTAGTCCACCATACACCAATACGACAAACTCTTTCGCTGTAACACCATAACCAAAGCTCTTAAGCAATGGTAGTAAGGTAACACACATAACCCCCCTGGCCAGATTCATCAGAACATAGAAAATTAACATTCTGATCCAATCGGAAGCATTGATGGTTGATTTTTCGATAAGCTCAACAGCGATAATGATTCCAGTAAGCAGGAATATGGTGGTTTCGCAGATATACTGAATGTAGGACCAGGTTGTATGGAGGGAGTGTTCCGATTACGCATGAATTTTAGTACGGGCAACTGCTGAAAGGAACAGTCCCAGCACCACAATACTCAGGATACCTGAAACCTTCAGAAAGGTGTACTCTGCTAACCAAAAACAAAAGTAGCAGGCTAAGAAAGTGATATTTGCAGTCATTACATCATCTCTAACCACTTTCTTGAGGTAGTGCGCTGCTACCATTCCAACACCAATACCCAGCAAAGGCCCACCTAACCCTATCCTCGCAAAGCTGATGACGACTTGCACTGCAGTAGATGAATTACCTTTTACCATATCCAAAAATAGCATGAAGAATACCATAGCAGTACCATCATTAAGGAGGGATTATCCTTCAATTAGAGTGTTAAATCTGACACTGGCTCCCAGCTCCTTTAAAAGTGCCACCACTGCAACAGGATCAGTAGCTGACAGCACACATCCAAGTGTAAGCGCCTAATTCCAGCTTAGCTCGTCGTAGCCTAGTATCGACTTAAAGCAGAAGGCGATGATGAGAGCACCCCATAGCACTCCAGGGCCAGCAAGTAATAGGATGTTTACTATCTCCTTCTTGAAAACGTACCAATCGCAATTGAATCCCGACTCGAAGATTAGGATGGGGATGAATACGAACAGGATCATGTGAGGGTTAAGCTTCGACATGATGTCTACGCCATCACCTACAGTCCCCAGAATGTGTCGGAAGTAGCCCAGACTAAGCCCAGCTACGAGGAGCATGGGGGTGTAGGGTATTTTGTATTTCTTGCTGATTGCTCTGCAGATGGCACCCAACAGCATGCCAAACGCGATGAAGAATACTACGGTAGGACCTGCGTGATGGTCTCCTCCTTAATTCTATCCTCCTGACATAAGTTTGATATTTAATTAGTTAATAGATGGGATTCCATAGTTCTGATGGGTTTTGGGGATTTTAAAGATTCTAAATGGTGAAATAGCACATAAAATCAACTCAATCGGCAAGGCGTTTAAATACTCAGGCTTTCCATAGAGCTCGAAGTTCTTATTGCAACTGCTAGCGGAGAGAGTTTAGCTATGGTCGCTTCTTAATTAAAATTGACACCAGATCTTAACAGGATTTAGATTTCTTGAATAGCCTTCGGAGGATCCTGAGAGATATTTTACATTTCACTCCTGGAGTTAGAATAACTAAGTGAGTCTATTGGCATCTGACACTTGTAGAGCTCGATTGTTACTCTACGGGTATTTGGCTATGTTATTAATCAACGAATTGTAATGAAGGACAGTGAGATTCAGCATCGAACTCTGCTATTGGGTAACTCATATGCTAAGTGTGATTGTTGGCTACTTCTTCATTGTCAATGCTGGGTATTTCGATAGAGACCACATTTTGACACTATTATTATCCAATCTTATGGGCAGACAATGTGTTGGTTTGGGCTGATTGAAAAGTAGGCTACTGTGTTTAGTTGTTGTTGGCTGAATCGTGCTTAGCAGCATGTTCAACGACATTTTAAATATGTATCGGGGTTACGCTATTCTACTTGTTCGTATGAATTTGCTAACGTTAGACTTAAATCTCAACAGGACAAAACTCTCTCACTTTCTTTCTCAATACCACTTGCTTTAACTTGTTTGCTGCTTTCTCCACTGAATTTTAATTCCTTTTGCCGGTCGACCTCATTATTGAATATGCATGCTTCAATGCTCTCCTATTTTTACGGGCTGTCTCTCTCGCTTTTCTCATCTACTCCTTTCGCACTTTAGAGTAAAGAGTCATCCTTTACTATTTGGTGTAGGCAACAGAGCAATTGTGGTGGTGATTTGTGCATGCATTACGAGGCAGATGGCATTTATTCCGAATGAGTCTGAAATGCTTATCAGAGGCTGGAGCGTATTGTCTCAAACTGCCTTAAAAAGTTGTTGCGCTGACGTAAATGAAGAAACTTTTGGTCGGCTCCATTTAATTCATAACTAACCGTTAAATTATATCGCCTAATACGGGATAATCACCAAATAAGCTTACGAGTTTGGTGTGTGTTCATACAATAATATCGTGTTTGTAGGAATGTAGTCGTCTATTTGAAGGTTAATATTTAAATTATGAAGTTGAAAGACGTCCTGTATAAATACGATCTTTCGCAAGTCAGCACACATGACACACTCATCCTTGTGGATAAGCTTGAGAATCACTGTGTGTGCTCGATAAAAAGACTTGCAGTTTAATTAAACTCACTCATCAAAGCAGGTCATCCCAATCTAGCATTCAGTCTGTCTTTGTAAGATGATCTGCTCTGAATTCTTAACATTTCTGTTGTTTCTGGTGTATCAATCGGAATACAACTAAAAGCATGGATATAAAGATCCTGCTGCAATCGATAATCTTTACAACCTAGTTCTAACCGAATTCAGGATTGTACCTAACAGAGAGTTTAATTAGCCAATGTGCGAAGGATA